>VWZE01002433.1:77363-87623 GCA_013396675.1 Eubucco bourcierii
TTGGAACTAGATGATCCTTGAGGTCCCTTCCAACCTTACCATTCTATGATTCTATATTGTATGGCATACATTTAATTTCTTCTACTCTATACTCAAAGAATTTTTAAAGGGGAAAGCTGGTAGAGAAAAGATCATAGAATCATAGAATGGTAAGGTTGGAAGGGACCTCAAGGATCATCTAGTTCCAACCCCCTGCCATAGACAGGGACACCTCCCACTAGTACAACTCACTCAAGACCTTGAAGATGTCCTAACATAATTAGTAAACTTAAAAAGATGGGGTGTATGCTAAGCTTGACAAAGGCAATCACCATGAAATAGCATTAAGGGGAAAAAAAAAAAAAGATGAATTACTTTAATTTGCCTTCACTTATTTATAAGCTTGATTTGCACTCCTGACCCCAAAGAGTCTTTTTAATAAGTTAAGATATGTTATTTTGCAGATTTAGGGGTTAGAACCCCTAAATCTTTCCACAAAATATTACATGTTTTTAGTTAACAACTTTTCCTCTAACCTGTCTTAAAGGTTTGATGAGGAAGTAGAAATTAATAGAAAATGAGTTTATTCAAGTATTATCTAAGCTTAGGACTAATTGTTTTACTTCTGTCAAAAAGTAATGCCATCAACCAAATAATCAAGCATATTTATGCTATCTGTTCCTAATACTCAATTTACACAGAACTGAGGATGAGAGAGAAGAATACCTCAAACTTTCTGAAGTTTTAGGAGTTAGAGACATTTTTAGCAAAGTTAGTATAATATTAGTTGAGGAGTCTGCTTTTTTTCTTGTCTATAGTATCCGTGGAGTACAGGGTTCCTGTGTTGTACAGGGTTCCTGTGTTGCTTTGTGGCAGTACTGATACGATTTTGCCTTGCATCATATAGAAAAGGTGTTTAAGAGGCTGTATGGAAGTTACAATTTCCAGCTGCCTAGGACCTGACTGTGTGAAGGCATTGTGTGCTCAGCAGTGCAGTGTAGAATGTCAGCAGGGTCAGTGACTCAGCTGCTAGTTCAATTTGCTCAATTTTACTTTTTTTTCATTTTTACTCCTCCCTCGTATTTCCCCATATAAAATGTTGAGAAGGGGCAGGCAGTGATGGAGGACAGGCCCATGCAGTATTTCTCTTTTTGTACAGTCTTTAGTGGAAGAAAAAAAATTTCATTCACCACTGTGTATTGAAGAGGGCAGGTTTTAGTCTTTTTCAGTTTCCTTCTTTCTGACTATTAAGTTCAAGTCAGTAGGACTTTCTCTGGTCACATTTGAAAGTGTTTTCAACTAACAGTGTAGGAAAATGGAATGCCTTTTGGTTAAGCTCTTGGACACTTTACACTTGATCAACCCTATCAGTAAACTCTGTGGGACATTAGTGGCTGTTTCATTGGATTGCATCTTGCTAAATTCATAGTCTAGTAACCTGGTGGTCATTTGTTAAAAATATTAATTATACTTTAACAAAAACATGACCTCATTGCTTGCAACCTGAAAAGACTGCCAAATTTTTCTTCCCCCTCTGTCTTGAAAAATATCACAGATACTTTCCATGTCGTTTGTTTTTTCTTTATTGTCAGGGGATTTCCAGATTGATCCACAAGCAGAGAAAGGAGCTTAGCCCTTTTTTGTCTCAAACTTGCATTGTTTTTAGTTTTTCATAGCTCTGTTTTCTAGTGTGCTTTCTTCTTTATGGTAAAGCCAGTTTCTTTCTGTGTCGTTAATAGTTTGTTCACCTTTTAACTTGTGACCTTTCCAAATGACTTGTTGGAACACTAGCTGTAATTTAGTCTCTTGTGTATATGTTCTCTGGTGGTGTAAAAAAGTGTTTAGAGATATGGCTTAATGCCATGATGTTTGCACACTGAGAGCATGGAAGCAGAGTTACAGATTTACAATTTGCAATCCATAGGTTTAATTTATTAAACTGTCTTGTAACTCCATTCTCCCATAAATGTGTGGATAAGCCAGGAAAGGGAAGGGTTTTCTTGTTTTCCCATTTAGCAATTTTCTTGCTTTATAGAAAAATCTGTGCTCAGTTTTGTGTATTTGCTCGTTTGGAAACCTTCTGTAGTTTATAGAAACACTAGTGATTTGTTCCTTAGCCTCCCTGTGGAGTTTGTTCCATATTACAATCTAATTCCATGTGTGTCGTGCACTCCTGAGCTGTTAATTTGTACATTTCAATGCAGTTTGTTTCATCGTGTTTTTGTAATCCAAACTGAATGTAACGAGCTGTGTGCTTTGGGGACCCAGCCTTGCCTTGCCAATTAGAACAAATGGTTACTGAGAGAGAGCATGTTTTAAATAAAACATGGCACCTCTTCGTGGGACCAGCAGCCTTTGGGGAGTAAAAAAGGTTATTTAACTCTTTCTCTCTGAGAAGAGAGGTCGTATCGGGGAGCATATTTTAGAAATGTTCGACTTACTCCTTTGAGAGTTTGAGATTCATATTTCATCTTGTAGATACCATTTAGTTTGTCACTGGCAAGTGCTATGCAGTACTGCATGCGTGATAAAAGAATGTGCAGGGGTAGCTGTTGAGTTGACTGCATGTTTTCTAGGGTTCTAATCACTAATGCCATATGAAAATTGAGCGGGAAGAGCAGGTAACCTTTCTCTTTCGGCTCGTACTGCTGCCCAAGAGGCTGATAAAGGACAGGATGAGTGCCAGGTGGTAGAAGAGGCAGTTTCAAAATGTGTTTGAAAAGGGAAGGAATCCATAAGCAATACTTAGAAAATAAAGGTAAGAATGTTGTGCTTCAGGTGACCCATGAGGAAGGGCTTGCTGTTATTCTACCATTTTGAGGTAACTGGGAAAGGGTACATGTATGACCATCAATATTTGCGATCGTTGCAGAAATTATTTAGAATTCTACTGGTCTTTACAGTACCTAAATTTCCTGGTGAAT
The DNA here is from genome assembly GCA_013396675.1 of Eubucco bourcierii. Classification (NCBI taxonomy): domain Eukaryota; kingdom Metazoa; phylum Chordata; class Aves; order Piciformes; family Ramphastidae; genus Eubucco; species Eubucco bourcierii. The sequence goes on from VWZE01002433.1 coordinate 80,267, forward strand.
GCAAGCAAGACAATTGCAGTTTTGGAAGTTCATTGTACGTGCTTGTGCATCTTCAAAGAGAAGAAGTTACTATCCACTAACAACCTTCAGCTAAGGACACTGAGGAAGAACTGAGGTGGACAGTCACGGTGATTAACTCAGACAACATTTCAACAGTCCTTGCATGTACAAGCAAAGAAAGATCAAGGGAAACTTCTGTGAAAACCTTTTAGCTCAGGAGCTAGGTGTAAGGGAAATACAGCAGCTTGCTAAGTTGGTTTAAGCTGTTAGGTAAGCAGGTATACAGGACAAACCTCTGCATAATAGAACAAAATATTACTCATGACTTTTCAATGGTCTGTCTGTTTTCTATTGAAGAAATGGGATCTAGCAGCTATAAAACTAGGTAGGAACTTGAAACACAGTTTCCTTTTTACAGTCAGTAGGCGTTTCTTTGTGGTACTATGCAAATTGCCCCTTTTTGTTTGTCTTCCACTTCTGTTCCTCATCAGTGACCGAGGAGTTCCCTGCTTCCCGGGAATGTTTTAGAAGCGAAAATATATATGATGTTCAGTGCCATTCAGTGATAATCTAAGGAGCTGAGGTAAATCTGGAACCCCGTCTTGGGAAACAAAATGTCATTTTGAGGAATTATATCTGTGTTTTCCTCTTCCAAATCATGCTTGAAGTTAGCATGCTGTTAGCACATATTAGATTAAAGTGGAAATTGGCTGCCTTTAAAGTCAGTCAAGGCCCTCAGGCTGAGTAAATTGCCCAAACTCTGGGAGAGAAGCTTGATCTTTTAGTTGTATGTGATCCAGATTCACATACCACTCCCACCCCTCAACTAGTTTTAGTGATAGCACAGGAAATTAGCATAGCCAATTAGTGTCGCATCTTACCGAGGAAGATTTTGTGAGAGTATGGTAGTTGGGGGATTTTTTTATTTGGTTTGGGGTTTTGTTTTGTTTTGTTTGTTTTTTAACAGAATCTGTAATTAGGTCAATTTTTATCTATAGTAACACCCATATATGCCCAAGCTCCAAGGTGAATTATGTTCAAGTAGCCTGACCAGTATCACCTGTGTGAGACACAGAACAAGGATTTCTTGCTCAACATCTTGAGCCTTCACTAAGATGATAAGCTGATTTTGGACTCCCTTTTATAACCTTGAGGAACAGATACTGTGAGGCACCTTTGGTTTCTTTATTTTCATAGAATCATAGAATGGTAAGGTTGGAAGGGACCTCAAGGATCATCCAGTTCCAACCCCCTGCCATAGGCAGGGACACCTCCCACTAGTACAGGTTACTCAAGGCCTCATCCAATNGATATGTGGCTATTCCACAGCTGCAGTTCTGTTCTTCATCTTCTTGACATTTTATCTTTAGCTCAGTTTGTTTCTGTTCTAAATTTGAATGAAATCACACTACACTGTTGCAATTAATGTCTACCATTCCTTTTAATACTGTTTCTCCTGGAGCCCACAGAATGACATTGCAGTCATTCTTTGTTCATACCAATCCTCGTACACCTGTTACAAAAATTGTATATTCTCACAGAGTTAGTCACCAGAGGGCAAACTACTCATGCAGATTTAGTCAACCCAACTATAGCTTTACTTTTTTTTTTTTTTTAAATGAAGCAATATTTTATACAGAGAATTTCTCTGTAGTGTTATGTAGTGGAAACTGAAAAGTATAATGCCTCTCTTATTTGGCTATGAGTTAGTATTTTATTTTGAATGAGAGGAAATGTTTTTAAGTTGACAGTTTAACTGTTGGGTTAATTTGCAGAATTCTAGGGGGGAAAAAAATCTTCTTTTAGATATTTTTTTTTCTTGTGATCACATCAAAATATCAGTTAGTGATTGGTCAGAGAGAGTAACAGTAGGTTAAAATAGTTTATACAAGGAATCTGGCTTTAACTTTTTTTGTGAGCAGATGATCCCCCATAACTGAGAAAGAGAGAACTTGAAGACTGCAGGACTGTAGATAAGACCATTCTTGAATACATACCGAGTCTGGCTGCATCTCATCAACCTTACCATTCTATGATTCTATAGTAGCTGTCCAGTATCTGAAGGGGGCCTACAGGAAGGCTGGGGAGGGACTATTTACTAGGTCTTGCAATGACAGGACAAGGGGCAGTGGGTTTAAACTGGCAGAGGGAAGATTTAGACTGGATGTCAGAAGGAAGTTCTTTACAGTGAGGGTGGTGAGACACTGGCACAGGTTGCCCAGGGAGGTTGTGGCTGCTCCCTGCCTGGAGGTGTTCAAGGCCAGGTAGGATGAGACCTTGAGTGAGCTGTACTAGTGGGAGGTGTCCCTGCCTATGGCAGGGGATTGGAACTTGCTGATCCTTGAGGTCCCTTCCAACCTTACCATTCTATGATTCTATGATCTCTAGTAACTGAAGGCATAAGATTTTGTTCATTTCCTTTACAAAAAGCATAGCCTGTTGACTGAATCTGACACTGAAGATTTAGGAAATCACAAGACAGGTTATGGTACCATAATAATTGGTCCAATCTGTATGTATACATTATAGTTTTCTTTTAATTATGCTAGAAGGATCAAATAGTACAAGAAAGCATATGATTTGTGCCTTAATCTCCTGGTTTAAATCACAGATTAGTAAGTATCATCTAGGTAAGCTCTGTTTGCTGAAAATACCACCTTTAAACACATTCTCTGTTCTTATGTGAAGACACTGGGTGTTCTGCATGCACCACAGTCAATAGTATTTCTAATATCCTTCACTATTAAGTTAGAAAAAAAGGTACACATTTCTAGTTGCAACACTGTAAGGATGTTTCCATAGAGTTGTACTCATTCATTTCACTGAATAGGAAACAATGTTAAGACATTGTCATGCCCTATATCTTCTTACTTGCACTTGCACATTGACCTAAATAGAGAAGAATTATTTTCTTTATAGAATTTCTTTAGAAAACTAATTAGCCTCCTAATGCTTCAAGAAAAAGAAGTTAATTAAGCATCTTGACATTTCTGTAAGCAAAGGTTTACTAGACATAGATAAGAATCGAAAGCGCAAATGTCAAACGTAGAGATAGAATCATAGAATGGTAAGGTTGGAAGGGACCTCAAGGATCAGCTAGTTCCAAGCCCCTGCCATAGGCAGGGACACCTCCAACTAGTACAGGTTACTCAAGGCCTCCTCCAACCTGGCCTTGAACATCTCCAGGGAGGGAGCAGCCACAACCTCCCTGGGCAACCTGTTCCAGTGTCTCACCACCCTCACTGGAAAGAACTTCCTCCTAACATCCAGTCTAAATCTCCCCTCTGCCAGTTTAAGCCCATTGCCCCTTGTCCTGTCATTGCAAGACCTTGTCAATAGTCCCTCCCCAGCCTTCCTGTAGGCCCCCTTCAGATACTGGAAGGCTCCTGTCAGGTCTTCTGGAAGCCTTCTCTTCTCCAGGCTGCAGAGCCCCAGCTCTCTCAGCCTGTCCTCATAGCAGAGCTGCTGCAACCCTCTGATCATCTCTGTGGCCCTCCTCTGGACCCGCTCCAACACTTCTATGTCCTTCCTGTGCTGAGTGCTCCAGAACTGCACACAGGACTCCAGGTGGGGTCTGAGGAGAGCAGAGTAAAAGGACAGAATCCAAGGTCCTTTTCCTCAGGGCTGCTCTCCAGCCATTCACCACCCAGCCTGGATTTGTGCTTGGGATTGTGCCTACCCAGGCGCAGGACCTTACACTTGGCCTTGTTGCATGTCATGAGGTTGGCCTGCGCCCACCTCTCCAGTCTGTCCAGGTCCCTCTGGATGGATCCCTGCCCTCTAGCAAGTCGACTGTGCCACACAGCTTGGTGTCATCTGCAAACTTGCTGAGGGTGCACTCCATTCCTCTGTCCATGTCACTGACAAAGATGTTAAACAGCAGTGGTGCCAGCACTGACCCCTGAGGGACATCACTTGTCACTGGTGGACATTGTGCCGTTGATCACCACTCTCTGTGTGCCACCATCCAACCAATTCCTTACCCAGCAGTGCTCCACCCATCAAGTCCATGTTTTACCAATTTGGTGACCAAATAATGTGTTACTGCTGTAATAGATGAGCTTGCATTCACTTCTGTTGCCATATCCTACCCTGAAATACGTAGAGAAAGAGAAAGTTGATCCCAGTATAGGTGAGTGCACTGATTTCACACATACATTTTCTGTGCCTTGGTGGAATCTTTGCATCATTTCATGTCCTTTGTGGAACTCCTGTCTGCCAAAAAACTTTGAGCAACAATTTAAAAGCTGGATACCAGCAATGCTGTGGTGGTATTGTTTGGGGTTTGGTGGTTTTGTTTGGTTGGGTTTTTTGGTTTGTTTGTTTGGCTTTTTTTGGTTTTTTGTTTTTTGTTTTTTTTTTTTTCCTTTTAAATGAAACTCAGTAGTATCTACTGAAAACTGTGAGAGATATAAATAATCCTTGAAGTGCAGAATCCAGTAATGGGTGTTGATACCTACCCAGCTGAATGAGGTAAGTTAATGTTTAGAAATACCTCAAATATTAGTCTTTGTTCTGCACTGTTTCTGTTAGTGTTTATAATTTTAAAAGAGAGAAAATCATTGTATATTTGGAAACTTCTAACTGCCAGGGTTTCATTTAAGGTAAAGATAGCCGTTACTTGTTTTGATGATCAGCATGTAAAAATCATATCTGGTGCATGACTGATGCTGGGTAGAGTAACTGGATGGATTTCAATATGACTATCTAATTAGGTTTTGTGGGTTTTTTTACTTGTTTGTAGTGATTTTGGTGGTTGTTTTAATTGGGCTTTTGAATCTATGAACTGCTGAACTGGAAAAAAGTGTACCCTATTCCAAAATGAAGATGACTGGCAATGGTCTTCAAATCAGTATGTCTGGTGGGTGTGGATAGCAGTAGGTCTGAAGTACGTCTGTTAGCTGTGGATTTCAGTCCATCATTTTTCTTTCTTTTTTTTTTTTTTTTTTTTTTTTNTCTTTTTTTTTTTTTTTTTTTTTTTTTTTTTTTTTTTTCCAAAGGGGAGGAAAAAAAAAAGTCTTGGCATGCCTCAGTTGGGGGAAAATATATTGGAATATTCATCACAGAGGTTTAGAAATGCAGAGTGCTGAAAGGTTTTGTAACAGAACCTGTTTTTCTTGGTGGTAACCTAAAGAGCTTTTTTGATGTAAAGGTCAGGTTTCATGTATTTGTTACCATTTGAGCACTTTATGACAGAGTGAAAGCTATTTTGCTCTTGATTTATAAGATATTTAATGTGAGTTACTACTGCATAACCATCTGACGTTGTGAACAGCTTCATGTTCTGCTGACCATGCCCTAGTAGATGGTGAAAGGAATTTTAAGATATTTATTGGAGATTTCTGTAGGTACTGTAGCAAGGTTTAAAATGTTCATTTACAGGAGAGCAGAAATAATTGTTTTGGTTTTACCTTGAAATGATTTTTTTCTTCCATACAGCAAACTGCAATAAGTAACTCCCTGTAGAGAGAGAATGACTGCTCAGTTGTGACTCTTTTGATACACGCATCTGAGCCTGAGAAACTAAATCATACCTTATCCTTCAGGGAATGAAAACTTCTAGCTCACTGTCTTCTGACTTTTGATGGTTTCCAGTAGGATTGGAAAGTCTCTCTCCTTTTAGGAGAAAATATTATATACTACTATGGCAACTTGTTCTATAGTTAAGCTTGCCATGGTATTCAAGTAAGAGTCTAGCTACTTAAAAAAACCAACCAAACCAACCAAGCACAAAACCAATAAAACAACACAAAACCCCTCCCAGGCAGATAATCTTGCTGATCTCATGACACATAGATTATGAAAATTTGAACTGAAGATAATTTCTTTGAAGAACAGGAATATTTTGTAACTCTGCACTCTAATAGAATTGATCAGAATGCATTGCATGGATTTTGTAAGTAAGGGTTTAGTTAAGAAAACTTTGAAGCCTTTTGAGATGTTTCAAAATTTGAAAAATGTTTGAAGTATATTTACTCTCACAAATGTGTGTGAAGGCAGCATTTCAACACTTGTGTTTTCAAGTAGAAGTCTTTCATCATAGAATCGTAGAATGGTCTGGGTTGGAAGGTACCCCCAAAGATCACAGTATCTCACAGTATCACCAAGGTTGGAAGAGACCTCAAAGATCATCAAGTCCAACCCGTTCCCACAGACCTCAAGACTAGACCATGGCACCAAGTGCCACGTCCAAACCCGCCTTGAACACCTCCAGGGACGGTGACGACTCCACCTCCCTGGGCAACCCATTCCAGTAGCCAATGACTCAGGGAAGAACTTTCTCCTTACCTCCAACCTAAACTTCCCTTGGCACAACTTGAGATCATCTAGTTCAACCCACTCTGAAGTAAGCAGGAGCTGTGTGATACTGAGCAAAGCCAACAGGTAGCAGGGAAAAATAATAACCGTAGAAGCGAAGCAGCCAACAAAATGAATTGGTTTGGGTTTTTAAGAGTTTTGAGCGGGTGTCTTGACCAATAGCAGCAGACAGAAAACATACCTGGAACCAATCCCAAGTCACCTCACCAAAAAAGGGAGATGCAGGAACCCAGCACAGTGATCTTTGTTTACCGGTAAGCAAAGCAGCGTATATGGTGACTCCAAATATGGAGTTCTATGGCAGACTGGAAGGTGCTGAGGCTTTTGTCTGCTTTCCCGCTTCTTCCACCCGGGGAGAAGGGGAGAAGAGAGGCGGGGGGCAAGATGGGCATTCAGGTATAATTTAGGCCCTCCACCACATCCAGCACTGAAGGGTCAATACTGAACCATGTCCCTAAGTGCCAGGTCCACAGGTTACTTAAACACCTCTAGGGAGGACAGTGAGTCCACCACTGATCTGGGCAGACCATTTCAATGTCCAACTCTCTTTGGAGAAGTATGTCCTAGTATTCAACCTGAACCTCCCCTGGTGCAACTTGAAATCATTTCCTTTACTCCCACATAGGGTATTTTGAATTGACAAGCTTTGCCTTGCCAGATCCTACAGGGAAGCAGATATGACGTGAAGTTACAGAGGTCACTGGCTAAGCACTTACACTTAAATACTCAGTTATTTCTTAACTGCATAGAAAATAGTTTATTTTTTAAAAAAATTCTTTTAATGTCTTTGATTAACATGAAATTCCTACTGCTTTGCAAAGAAAATTAGCTTCATAACCTCCATGCTTTAATCTTTATTGGGAGGGACATGCAGCACGTCACAGTATCAAAAAAACAACTAAATGCAAAGCATTCAAGGTAATTTCTCATGCAATCAAGAATTTGTAAACTTTCTATTAAATTCCAGTTTGCATTCATATATATTCCTAAACTATGAACAGAGAATGTGTCCAGAGAAGGGCAACAAGGCTGGTGAGAG
>VWZE01002435.1:0-17455 GCA_013396675.1 Eubucco bourcierii
TTCTTGTGGGTTCCTCTACCATTTGCAGGAGGAAAATCAGGAAAATCCAGGAAAATCCAATTGGCTATTCAGAGGTGTTTATTGTTTTGGGATATTTATTACCGGGAGAGTAATTAAGACACTGAAACAAGTGCTTAGAGAAGTTGTGCAGTCTCCTCTCTCAGAAATTTTAAAACCTACCTTCACAAGACTGTGTGACTGGGCATTTGAGTGAGGCGTTGGACTGGGTGATCTCCAGAGGTCATATTCTGTGGTACTGTGTGTCTGTGCAAATCCTATCCTGGCACTGCCCGTGCTGACAGCGAGGTGCACTGCCTTGCCTTAAGGGCATTTCATAAGCAAGTCTGTTCCAGAGCGTAATGGAGCTATTAGGGACAATCAGTGTCATTTTATAATAGAACTATCATTGCCAGGCAAACTAGGTTATACTCCCAGAAAAAACCATGAAAAGGGAAGGCAAGGAATGATGTATTGTAGTTTTTACAATATTTGGATTTTAGTGCAGTATGTGACAGTCTTAAAGTGATAATTTGTTTGATTAATTAGATTGGAGTGAAGATCTGAAAGACATCTGAATACTGAGACCAAAAACTTCCTCAGAGATTTGGAATAAAGATAAGGATCAATTTCTCTGTAGCTAGACCTTTATTAACTGCATGAAGTTTCTTCTGTTCTTGTGTAACTTCCCCATTAAGGTAAGAAGAGATGATGTACTAATTACAATAATAATTACTGTAATGAAACCTGGTCCTAGAGCAGACTTGATCTTCCCCCGCAACTCTCCACCCCAGTCCTGGTGCGTTAGTATTTTTAGTAAGTTGTCTTCACTAGTTACCTCAGAGTGGGTTTAAGCACACACTAATGACATTAACAGAAACAGAAAATTAACCTCATGAGGTTCAAGAAGAGCAAGTGCAGGGTTTTACAACCTGGACTGGAACCATCCTCACTATCAATATAGACTGGTAGCTGAGGTGATAGAAGGCAGCCCTATGGAAAAGGACTTGGAGGTGCTGATGGATGAGAAGCTGGACGTGAGCAGAAAGAGTGAGCGTGCAGCCCAGAAGGCAAATCACATCCTTGCCTGCATCAAAAGATGTGTGGCCAGCAGATCGAGAGGTGATTTTGCCACTTTGCTTTGCTGAGACCTCACCTCGAGTACTGTGTCCAGGTCTGGAGACCTCAGTATAGGAAGGACATGGACCTGACGGAGCAGATCCAGAAGAGTGCCACAAAAATGATCAGGAGTTTGGAGCAACTCTGCTATGATGACAGACTGAGGGAGCTGGGGTTATTCAGCCTGGAGAAGAGGAGGCTATGCGGAGACCAAATAGCAGCCTTCCAGTACCTGAAGTGGGCCTACAAGAAGGATGGAGAGAGACTACAAAGGCCTGTACTGATAGGACAAGGGCAATGGCTTCATACTGGAGAAGGGCAGATGTAGATTGGATGTTAGGAACAGGTTCTTTACTGTGAGGGTAGTGGAACAATGGAACAGATTGCCCAGGGAAGTGATTGGGGCCCTATCCCTGGACATATTCAGAGTGAGGCTTGACAGGGCTCTGGGTACCCTGGTCACCCTGGTCTACTTGGGGATGTCCCTGCTGACTTTAGTAGGGGTTGGACTAGATGACCTTCGAGGTCCCTTTCAACCTGGATCATTCTATGATATGAGGAAATGAATCTGAAGCTCTGTTAATCATAAGGGAGATAAAATTTAAGAGGCTGAAAGCATTTCTGGTCTTAACAGAACGGAAATACTTTTTTACTGTGTATTGGAATTTTGCTTTTAGACTACAGATGTTTGCTTATGCACAAATGAATGGATGGTAGAAAGATATACTTTTTCTGAGTAGCACACCTACAGCATAAACACTCCTTTGTTGCCGGAGCATATCTTGTGTTTTTGGGGTCCTGACCTCTTACTGAACTTTCTTAATCAAATATTCTTGTCTTAGTTTTGCATTGCTCCTTTAAATTCTTTCTTACATATTGATAATTCTCTAGCACTGAGCTCGACTCCTGTTTATTAGAAATGTACAGCCATGATATAGACTAAAATTGGATTTGAGAAAGGCAAGAGAGGCTTCAGATGGGAATGTGCAGGCATACAAGTTGCAAGTCAGTATAAGTGCTATGTGAAGCTCAACAAAATTTTGTTTTAATGAGGCCTAGGTTGCTGTTGTCACGAACCTTTCTTTTTCACTGTGATTTTTGTGGGTTGTGATGGTTTGGGAGTTCCCCGCCCCCCATACTTTGTAAAATGAACCAGATTAGAACTCAACCAGCTGGAAGTTAAGGACTGAAGCTCTATTTACAGCTCAGCACAATGTACAAGCAGATACATACATTATATATAGGGATATTTACAGAAATATACAAGTTAAAGGTAATACAGCAACACAACTCCCCTCCCAGAAATCAGAGACCCCAGGAGGGGCTCCCAACCACCCTTCCACCTTCTCCCCACCCCTGTACCTTACCCCAAGGTTTGCCTTATGCACAAGGTGAATTAGGAGGATTGGCCAGGGGGTTTAGAAGAAAAGTGGTTAGTGAAGATTAATTGGCAAAGAGGAACCAGAAGCTAGACTGCCCCAGATGCCGTGCCCCCAGAGAGAGACAGACTCAGACTGACTTATCTGTGTTTTGGTTTCTTTTCCCAAACATCTCAGCAAGCCTATGAGTAAAACAGACATCACCATGTTTTCCTTTCACAGCCTATAGTGTAATTTTCTCTATTATAATATTCCAATTAGCCTCAAACCAGCACATGGGTAAAGTGTCTTCTCTGCTGACTCACCACAGACTGATGCTAACTTCCCTGAATGAACTTGAGTGAATCATTCCAGGTCAGAGAAAATACCTTTTTGCAAAGGTCTGCCTTAGCTATAAGCTACAGGGAAGGAAAAAAAAAAAAAAAAAAAAAGGAGGATAAATTTTTCTGTGTTCCTCTCAAACCTTTAAAGTTCATGCAGGTTGTGATTGATGTTTCTGCACCTCTTTGCTGAAACGGACAGCAGACTGAAGATATTCTCTGTAGTAATATCCTTCCTTCAAACTAGGCATCTTTTGAAACACCATCTCATGTGCCCTTGATTGGTCTTACCTCCCCTTTCTCTCAAGCAAATTTGTTCTGTGCTTTATGTAGCAAATTCTCTTTGGAGTTGTCAAAGATGTCTAATGAAAGTGTCTGTTTTGATAGTTAGGGTGGTATGTCTGCAATTGTAGAGAATCAAGAGTGTCAGTAATTAACAGAAGAATTGTTTTCTTTGTAAAGAAGATGCCTTGTGACTGATGGGTACCTGCCTTGGAGATTTCTTTCTTTCTTTTTTTCCCCCCTCTCTTTTCTTCCTTGTGAACCTTTTTGGCCTTGGCTCTTGATAACTTCAAAGAGAACTTCTTTCCTCTGTCTCACTTAGAAACTGTTGCTGTGCAGCTTGGATTGAGGTACTGAAAGTATTTAGCAGAAAAGGGGGCAAATGCTCCAGAGGAGAGGAAAATAAGAACCCATGAAGGTAAATAGGTGACCTTGTGAGATTATTTAGGTTCAGAACGGTGAGTATTAATCATGCTATATTATTGAAGAGTTGCTCCTGTGCTTTGAAAAGGTTAGTCAGATCTGTGCTGTTTCTCCAGGGAGACATTCAGTGCTTGAGAATATTTACTCTCAGCCTCTTCAGACATTAGGATGATTAAATTTTCTTTGTAATTCTTGAAGAGGAAAAGATGAAGTGTAGTAGAGAGCAGAAGAGTTTTCATTTTTAGGAGGCTAATTATATGGGTATCAGCCTGAGACACCACCATCCAGTCACTGCCATTCTCTCCCTAGGATGAGAGACTGACGTGGCCTGAGAGAGGTCTACAGTTTGGAGAGAAGGAGCCTGAGGGGTGACCTCATTAATGGTTATAAATATGTGAAGGGCAAGTGCCAAGGGGAGTAAGTCAGGTTCTTGGTGATGCCCAATGATGGGACAAAGGGCAATGGATGGAAGTTGAGGGACAGAAAGTTCCATGTAAAAGTGAGGAAGAATATTTTCACTGCGAGTGTGACAGAACTCTGGAACAGGCTGCCCAGGGAGGCTGTGGAGTCTCCCTCTCTGGAGATGTTCAAGACCCACCTGGATGCATTGCTGTGTGATCTGCTGTATGGGATCCTGCTCTGGCAAGGGGGTTGGACTGGATGATCTTTTCAGGTCTCTTTCATCCCCTAACATTCTGTATTTCTCTGCCTGTGTAAGAGGACTGAGAGACATGGCTGGTTATGAGATTTCTGGTAGTTGTCTTTTATGAGTCCACTGAGGCATGAATTACTGTGGAATACTCACTGATTTTTTTTACTTTTTTAAGTTTTATTTTAAAAATACATAAACTTAGATGGAAATTTGGGGTAAGAAGGAGTACTGTAATGAGAAATGTCATTGTGCTTAACCCTGGAAGTAAGAGGTTTCAGAAGATATGTGAAGAATATATGCCATATGAAAAGATTAGCTACGTGTGCCAGTCCTGGATTCTTCTCTTGAGTTTACACATCCAGCAATTGAGCTAAACAGAATCAGGCTTTCAGACATGTTGTGGTTTAGGGCTGGATGCCTTTAAGAACCATAAAGGTGAAGTCCTCTAGGAGGGCTAGAGAGTCCAGGAGCTGAGAGAAAATTGTAATCTTTTGTTATTTCTTTCCCATAAGCCCTGCATCTCTATAAAAATGTACATTCTCTGTTCTTCCCTTTTTTCTTCCCTCTCTGCTCCTGGGAGGATGTGTGGAGCTTTAGCTCAGGTTTGGTGCACAGGGGTGAGGCCCAGTTCAGCTTTGGCAACGCTGCCAATTGGGGCCTGGAGTAGCCTGGCTCATCCTGGAGCTGGCAGACAGAATTTGTAGCTGCATCACTTGGGTATGGGAGAGTAGAGGGGCATGATGGTGGAGGTGGGGGGGCCGGGGCTGGGTCTTTAGCCTGGTTTTAAGAAAGGTAGTGTGAAGATTTGGCCTAGGGAGGTTTCATTTGAGAACTGTGGCTGAGGTGGACCATGGATTTTGTGTATTTTATATGCTTTGTACTGTAGTATGTAGTCATGAATAATACTTCCATTTAAACTTCTTATTCTTTCCAATCCTGTGTGTGAGCATCTCCTTTACTCCTCTTGGAAGGTGTAAAAAGCATCTGTCTCACTCCCTAAACCCAAGACAAGACAACAACAAATCTTTACCTGGGTCTTGTCCAAATACATTTCTTTTAGAATCATACTGCTTCAGATATTTCAGCCAAAAGTTTCACACTTCTATTAAGCCATATTTATTCCTCCAGACAGTACACAGATTCTTAATGTCTGTATTAATTCTGTCTCCAGGTAGGATGTAGGGTGGGTGGAGAAAACCTGATTCTGCTCCTTACTGCTCCTTGCCCCTGGTCTGAGCTAGGGGAGGAAAGGTCCATGTCTAGTGCATGTCTAGAAACCTAGAGTATAGGTTGTTGGTTTGATTTGAATGGCTGTGTGTGACAGTGCAGCTCCTGAATGTGCTAGTGTGTGTCTGTGCTAGTGCAGCTCCTGGATTAGTCCCATGTTGGCCTTTCACTGGGTTTTGTTGAGTGCGATGCTAGTGCCTGGGACCTTTGATTTTCATGGACTGGAGCCAAACCTTTCATATCAATGAAGGCAATCCTTGGTCCCAGAGGTTGAGATAGTGACAGTGAAATTATAGAAACGTGACAAGGAAAGTCCAAGAAGATTAATTGTTGAGAACAATAAACAGTGTATTATTTGTATGGAAATGTATTTCTAACTCTGTGATACTTAGTTACTACCTAAGACCTTTATTACTTCTAGTCAAACTCCCATTGAGATTCAACCCTCTTGTTGGTGGCTGCGATGTGTGGTCTGCAGGTGCAGCTTGGGCGGTTGGTAGTGAGTTGGAGTTTGGCCCTAGCATGGAAATGTTAGAAGCTGCTGTCAGTATGACCATTGCCAACCATGGAGCACAGAATGGAGGCAAACCAGTCCTGGAGACCTGCACAACAGCTAAATTTGGCTGCCCAGATGGAATTGCAGGAAGCCCCGTGGTTGGTGGGAAGGAACTGCTTAGGACAGGTGTGAGACTGTGATGGCTGGGGAGGGACTATTTACAAGGTCTTGCAATGGCAGGACAAGGGGCAATTTAAGTTTAAACTGGCAGAGGGGAGATTTAAGTTTAAGGGGCAATTTAAGTTTAAACTGGCAGAGGGGAGATTTAGACTGCATGTCAGGAGGAAGTTCTTTGCAGTGAGGGTGATGGGGCACTGGCACAGGTTGCCCAGGGAGGTTGTGGCTGTTCCCTCTCTGGAGGTGTTCAAGGCCAGGTTGGAGGAGGCCTTGAGTGAGCTGTACTAGTGGGAGGTGTCCCTGCCTATGGCAGGGGGTTGGAACTAGATGATCCTTGAGGTCCTTTCCAGCCTTACCATTCTATGATTCTATGAAGCAAATGAAGCAGCAGCTACCTCCCTGGAGGCAGGGTTGTTACATATCTGCTCTCACTGAAACATTAAATGTCCTGTTCTGTGGAAAGGAGGAGGGTTATGATGCATCATCTTATTTAAACGTTGTGGTAAAAACCTGTTCTCTAAAGGAATCCTTAATAAGCACTAGACATGGACCTTTTGCAGCATGTCCAGAGGAAAGCTGCAAAAATTATGAAAGGAGTGGAACACTTACCCTGTTTGGAAAGGCTGAGAGAGTTGAAGGTTCAACCTCGAGAACTACAGGCTCCAGGGAGACCTTGCTGTGACCTTTCAGTACTTAAAGGTTCACATATAAGAAAGATAGGGACAGAGTTGTTGATAGGGCCTGAAACAGTAGAACAAGAGGTAATGGCTTTAAACTAAGTAAGGGGAGATTCAGTCTAGATATAAAGAAGAGATTTGTGCTGAGCATTTTAAGACACTGGACTGGATGGTGTAGAGAGGTTGTAGATGCACCACCCCTAGAAACATTCAAGGTCATGTTAGACAGGGCTCTGAGCAACCTAATGTAGTTGAAGATGTCCCCGATCACTGCAGGGGATTTAAACTAGACCATTAAAGGTTCTTTGCAACGCAAACTGTTTTACTATTTGCAGTCAAATCTCTGTAGCTCTTAATGATCTACTTAAATATGTCCTAACCACCTATGGAAAGTACTTTGTAGCTTGATTTTGTTATTGTAATTCTACTGAGTTAAAAAATAACATTTGAACGGCTTGATTTTATACTAATTAAAACCTTAGACCTTTTTGTTTCAAATTAAAATATAACAGAAAAATACAATAATTAGCACTTTATTGGCTGTATGATTTAAAATCATGTAAATTACACAGCTACTAAACTACTCTAAATGGAATATATGGTCAATTTATTTTTAATGAACAGACGATGAGTAGTTCATTGCATTTAAGGACGCTTGAGATGCACAACCCAGAATATCACTAAACCTTAAGAGTTTCTTTGCACTGGAAATTTCTGAATTTGAAAATGGAAGATAAATTTTTGCTTCCAATAGAAAGTCTTTTGCTATCATTTAAGTCTTATAAATAACCTGGGGCTATCCTGCTGGTCTGTACAATAGTCTGAAATGGAGGAGGTTGAAGGTAGTCAGAGGAGCTGAATCCATCTTGCCAGGGCATCTGATGACCGTACCTCACTGGCATACAGGTGCACAACAGTTCTCACTTTTGTTTTGTTTTGGTCTTTTCTCCTGCAGACTAACTGTGGGGAAGGATGGCAAAAAAAAGGACCAGTTTTAAATAGTGTCTATTTTGTGCTCCTAGTAGTTAAGTTCAGGTCTGATTTCAAATATGCCTGATATGTATTAGCTGGTTATCATACGTGCAGCATGGCAGGACTCAAAACTGGGGGATGTTCTGAAGAAGTGATTTTGGACAAAAAAAATCAGAAAGAGTTAAGATCTATTTTTGTCTTGTGAAAGAAGTGAAACCAAGACTTTTCTAGAAAACAAACAAAGAAACAACCAACCAACCCCCACCCCCCCAAAAAAAACCCCAAAACAACAAAAAACCAAACCAACCAACCAAAAAAACCCAAACCCAAACCCTATACTACTGGGTTGTTGTGGTTGCTCCCTCCCTGGAGGTGTTCAAGGCCAGGTTGGAGGAGGCCTTGAGTGAGCTGTACTAGTGAGCCTATGGCAGGGGGTTGGAACTAGATGATCCTTGAGGTCTCTTCCAACCTTACCATTCTATGATTCTATGATACAACTTGTTGGTTAAAATGCTGAATCAGTGTGTAAGACAGTTAGGTTTTGGGGAAGAACTGTGAAGTTTCTTGCACTGCTGGAAAATTCCATTGTGTCTACCTGGAAGTCTAGCTGAAGTAGGAAAGAAAAAGCATGTTTGATGAAGAAAAATGCTGTCACAGGGTTTTTGGCTAAAACTCAACTTTCCTAAGATCTTTGCAAATTCTGTAGGATATGATTCCAGAATTGTCTTTCCCAGATATATTTACTCTGGTTTAAGGATACCTACTAAGGATCAAAACTGAGGAACTACATAATGAAAAGCACTTATATTATTAACTTGTGGTGCCCATTCAATGATTCAAAAACTGTTCATGGACTAAATCTCTAATATGTACCAGGACTCCTGGATTAGATGTCTGTATGTATCTCTCAAACTTTACTGGGTCTGTATTTCCAGCTTCTAGCACAAACAAAGCATATATTCCAGTCTGCCCACCAAAAAAACAACTTCATGTCCTTGCCTGATCAGGATTTGCATCAAATCTGTAGTGTGACCATACCAGTGCATGGATTTATTATTCTAGAACCCTGTGGTCTTAATTAGAGTATACCAGGCATGGGATATCTTCTTTGCAAAGTTGTGATTCAAAGAGGAGATGTGAGAACTTGTCCCATAGTGCTCTGTCCATGCATTTATGGTAACTTAGCTACTTGTGTCAACAACTACATTTTCCAAAAAAAACATACTACTGAGTTTCTGATTTCTTAGCTATTTTGCTAAGTAGTAGGAAAAATGTGTTTCATTTTTTCTGTGGGAAAAGGAAAATATCTTGCAAGTCAGCTTAAAAGTTACAAGTAAATATAGAGGAGGAAAACACAATTGTCTTTAGCATATGATTTATCAGTAAATTTGAGCTGAAAATTTTTATTCAAAATATTACCTGGAAAGTAGACAAAGCTTTGACTTTAAACAACTTCTTCCTTATCAATTATTCCCACTCTTTATGTCTTTCATAACAAATTGATTTTCCTTGTAGAAATTATATAACTGTCCTTTGCAATCATTTTTCTGGTCATGTGTTTGTGATTCAGGCTTACCTGTGAGTCTGACATGTACAGTTTGGAACAATAAGGAAAGATAAGAGTATACTGGAGGATTAAGAGTTCATTTTTCTATTGTTCATGTCATATATAAGAGAAATTAATTGAAATTAGTTTTTCTCTGCAGAGTTCATGTGCTGCAGAGTGGTTTGAGCTGCTTCAGCTGCTCTTTCATGTATTTGAACAGCTTGGTTTTGCATCCTTGGTCTCTGATTCTCTATCTGCATTTTAATGTTTTCCTATTTGCCTCTAAATGTGAAAACAAACAAACAAGCATATATAACTGAAAGTGGTTTCCTGTGAAAGAGCATGTGATGGTTATATGAATTTGTTTAACACTGCAGTGACTAGGATTGTCCGATTACGTTAAAGTTCTGTTGATGTTTTTGTCACAAGCCTCAGTTTTCAGGTTTTTCAAGCAGGAGAGTTTTTCAATAACGCTGAAACTGGTACTTCATTTGTAAGTTATCACAGAATTTTTTTCCTTAAGTTGTAAAACAGTGCTGAACTTTTAAGAACTAAGGTAGATTTTCAGTTGCAATTATAATATTTAATTATAAATTTAATTCCATTTGTTGCAATTTCTTCCTCTCTTATATAAACGTTTTAGTTGTGATTTCTTCCCATCCTACATAAACATTTTAACTGTGTTAATTCCATTGATTCTCTCCAGAAGTTGATTTCAAAAATAACCAGAACAAGTGATTGATTTCAAAGACAGAGAAAGGAGCACATAATTTTTAGTATCACTCTCTTTTTAGTCTTGCTGAAGGTAAATTTTGAAAAGTTTTGGGTCATAAAGGAAAGATCATTTTTTTATCCAAGCATTTGCTTGATAAAGAAAAGTGTGTGGGTCATGGCATAATTGCTTCTGTGAAGTTACTAATATCAGTCCCAAGACTGAGTCAGAGAAAAGTTCTTCATTAATTCTTGTCCAACCGTTCTGCTTTTTAGCGCAACTCCGTTTACTCTGTTCCTGCTCCACTAATTCATCTCTCTTCTATATTTTAGCTGATCTCATGTGGCACTACAACAAATGCTTTTCTGAAGTACAGATAGGTTGAATATACACTTTTCTCTTCCCCAAAAATCACTGCAAGTTAAAGGCACGCTATATCAAATCCTGACACTTCAGTCTTGATAGTTTTCTTGACATTTTTCTGTTCTGTCAGGTAAGGCCAGCTCTGACCCTGAAGATTTAGACTGGATGTTAGGAGGAAGTTGTTTGCAGTGAGGGTGGTGAGACACTGGCTCAGGTTGCCCAGGGAGGTTGTGGCTGCTCCCTCCCTGGAGGTGTTCAAGGCCAGATTGGATGAGGCCTTGAGTGAGCTGTACTAGTGGGAGGTGTCCCTGCCTATGGCAGGGGATTGGAACTAGATGATCCTTGAGGTCTCTTCCAACCTTACCATTCTATGATTCTATGAAATTCCATGAAACTGTATAAATTTGCATAACTCCCCCAAAATCTATTTGATTTATCTGTGCTTGCTTTCACCAGATCTAAGTTTGACCCAGCTATTTTAAATGTATGAGGAATTACAGTGTCTGCAAATGCTAAGTGCAGTGCCAGGAGATTTGACTCGTTTAAATTTAGCCAAGCCATTAAAGCTACTAAAAAATACTCATAATTTTTTCATTCACATCCCTTGAAAGTTTTTTCAGTAGTGTGGATTTCTGCCATCTTTGCAACACATCTCTAATCTGTGATTTGAGTTAACTTTGTGACAAAATGGAAGTCCTTTTAGAACTTTATGGTTTTTATTTTATTCCAATGGACCCTGTGACAATAAAACGCTGGCAGTAGTGTTTCTGATTAGGCGTTTTGTTTTATTATCTAATTCTTTAATCCACAGTAATCATGTCTTGGTTGCTCACTACTTGCTAAGAAGGATAGATTACCTTCAGAGACCTTTCTGGGAAACAGTCCAGCTCTTTGCTTGCCTATTTAATCTTGAGTTTACTGTTAGAATTATGCAGTCTTATAGGATAACACAAGTCAGATACAACAACTATGCTTTGTTCATCAGAAGACAACTGAGCACATGTGCTCTGTGCAGAATAATATCAAGTAATGTATTTAGTGCTTTGTATCTCACTGATGTTTCCTTGTGTGGATTTCTGTTTTGCTTGTCTAGAGAAAGCAGGATAATAGTCTTGTGCTATGCTGGATGTTGTGAGAAGATGATTAATTTGTTAGTCGGGCTATTGGAATTGACACAGGGCAGCTTGATGGGCCTCTTATAGGCTAAACAAATATAACAAAATGTTGAAAGGTATTGATTTGGTATACTTTTATTATTGCATATCAGAGACTGGCTAGATGCTTGACAAAATAATAACATTTCAAGTAATTTGTTTTATAACAGAGAACAAGTCTGATTAGAACTGTGGCACCAGAAACCAAACTGCGTTTTGTCTGAACGCACCTGGCCCTACTACAGAACACATGGGACAGGAGCTGTAGGCCACAAGCTCAGGTAAAATATGCTGTTGTGTATTCTAGGCTGGGCTGTGCCTGGCTGCCCATTTGTGTCTAAATTAGGAAGAGTGAAAAATTCACCTGTATTCTCTTGCAGTACAAGCGGTGCAACTGGACTGTATAATGAACTGCAGATGTAATATTTGGCATTGCAAACTGTCCAAGACTAAAGTCCTGGTCTAGTTAGAAAAAGGGGAAAAGCAGCCAAGCATATTAGTGTATACATAGCTACAGCTTTGCTTATTTATCATGGTATCACTGTGGGCAACTCTGTGTCAAACCTGCTCATGGTATCAGCATCTTGCTTTGGAAATTGATGAATTTAAGGCAAAACTAGAAGCAATATGCAGACACCTTTCCAGCTAGAGGACATTACCTTTTGGTTCAGAACCCAGGACCTTCCTACTCCAATGTGGAAGCTACTCTCCCCTGCTGGAAATGCAACCACTGAACTGACAGAGTTTATGCTCAAGTATAGAAGCATTTATTATTTAAGATGAGAAGATTTCCAGTTTTGTCATACTTTTGTGACAACTGGACTTCTAGGAAATTTTGCTGTATCTATTTCTTCTCGGTTCTGAACTAGGAACCTGCATTCTGGTGCCATCTCTGAAATGCTCTAATTCCACACAACTGCTGAAGTTTTTGAGAAACTGCAAAATGTTCCCTTCCCATGATTTTAAGAAAGAGTTTTATCATCCAAGATTTGTCTGGATGCTAGGATTTATACTGTGAGTCTGTTTATTACATGCAGTCATACACACTGCCATTGTATTTTAAAATAATTTCCCCCAATAATCACTGCTTCACATGTCTTAGATTTCTGGCCTTTCTTATTCTGCATACTGCACAATTTCATAAATCTTTAGAAATAATTAACAGTAAAACTTTTACTCTGATGGGGAATGTAATTTTTATCTTGCTACTTAAAAATCATCTCTATCCGATGAGAACTTTCAGAATTCATTTTATTTCCATGTAGTAGTGAAGTAAAAATATTCTATTAGTGGCTTTAGCATGTGGTGTCTTATAAGATAAAAAAATATCAAAAGCATAGAAAGACATATCTTGCTTTTATGTGGATAATCTGCCAGTAGAAATGTTCCTGTATTCACAGAATCTCCAACTCCTTTTCCACTTTCTACAGTGTAGGCTGAGTATTAGAAGCTGAAGACGTGCAGGTCCTGGCACATAATCTTGATTAAGATAAGTAGTTACTATGGGGTTCCTACACCCACTACTGCAAAGCAGGCACCCATTATGTTTTAATCCTCTTTTGTGTTTTGTGCAGATACTGCACTGCCTTAGTTTTATTATGCCTGAGGAGGATCTGGAGTTTCAGCACAGGATGAAAAACAGCTGCTAAAGATTCATGAGGTGAAACTGCTGAAATTTGAGCAGATTTGCTACTGATAATGAACAGAAGCATCAAAGGGAAACCTGAAAATTATCTGTTTTAAAACAGATAAGTATAAACATAAGCCAGATAAATGGCAAACACTGTGATACTGTGATATATATACTTTTTACAGTTCCAGGTGAACTCTGTGTTGCAAAAAGTATTTTCTGTTTTCTGTTTTGGTGGTACTAAGGTTTTATCAGTGTTTTCAGAGAAAATGTAGCATTAGTAAAAATCACAAGACACTCACCACATCGATTGTTCCTGAAAAACTAATGTTAACTGGAGAGTAAGTGATGTGGATCATTGAGCTCAGTGGTTTTCTACTCATTAATTCTGATGATACTACATTAGATATTCTTTTGGCAACACTATGAATAGGGACTTGGTTTTCTTTTAGTTTCTTTTTTTTCTTGTTTTTTTTTTTTTTCTTGTTTCTTTCTGTAGATGATGGATTTATTGCTAGTAAGTATCACTTAGGGAGGAGGATATTTTGTTTCAGTAGTCATTCAGAAACATAGCTGCTCATTGTTAAGTCAGTGAGTTGAGATAGTAATAACCCTTTCTGACAGGTCATTAAACAGGTTTGTTAATAGTTTTGGGGCTTTTTTTTTTTTTTTTTTTCCCCCTCTTACTTTCCCCCCAACTCTATTTTTAGCCTTCTAGAAATGTAATTGGAGGTAGAAAACCTAGCGTATGTAGAATTCAAGAGAGTCCATTTCCATCACTGCTACAAAGGGGATAAGAGGCACTTCTCAAATGTATTGATGACTATTCCTTACTCTGAAATGACAGGAAAGGACACTTAGTTCTCCAACTTTATGATAACTTTCATGAAATATTTAATGAATGTCTGATGATTTATTCCTCTTTGCATAATGCAATCTAAAAGAATGGTTTCGTTAATTATTTACATTGTGCTCTTGAGGCTATTTCTCTCCAAGTGCTTTCCAACAGTGGTTGTTTCTACTTATTGCCAGGAGAGACTTTAAAAGACATATCTTCTCAAGAAAGCAGAATGATAACCTGTCTCATTTTTATCTATGTTTATAATAGGTGTACTGCATAAAAAAAATACCAACAGGGCTGAAGCGAGAAAAGAGGGACTTAAAATTACCTGTGAGACCTTGCTTTGAAGTGAGAATAAACCCTGGGCCTCACTGGGACATGAGAGTGTGCCTCTTAGGGCTCCTTATGGCTGTGTTGGCAGGATGAGAAGTTGAAACGGGCAGTTCAGAGATGTTTTTGAGCCAGCAGCAGTGTAGAGTGAAGAGCATTAAGGCACCTGACCAAGATGCCTGAGGGTGATGATCCAACATCACTGTAGGACTCTAAGGAGTGTGCAAGGTGGTTGCAGGCAATCTTTAGCTTCTTTATTAATCTTGTTTTAATAGGGTGTAAGTCTGACAGCCAGCAGTGAACTTGGCAGCAGTGGCAGCAGAGGAAGGCTGCCAGGGTTTTCTAAGGATGGGCCTTTGGGTCTTTATGTCCCGTGGGTTCTGCTGTCAGTGATCTCACTGGCTGCCTGAAATTCAGTCAAGTAAACATAAGAAAAGGAGAGTTGCCAGTGCTGACCTGCTGTCGAAGGCTTTGCTTGCTGACTCTGCTGGCACCAGTCAAAACGCAAGGTGTGAATGGAATATAGCTCCTCTGCCTGCTGCAGACAATGACTGCCTTTTCTTTGCAGCACCTGCAGTATTCTGCTACTCTTGCAGTGCAGTGGGGGAGCAGAATCTTCAACTTCACAAGAGGGAGAGAAGCAGGCTGGCATTAGTATTTCCCTCTTGATGACTCAAAAGTAACGCTCCTAAATGGAAAGAGTGATTCCTAGTTCCCATCTGTCTAGGTAAGGTCAAGGGACATTCAAGACCAGATTCTTCTCTCAGATACAGTGGTTAAAATTAGGAATAGTATCAGTCAACTGATTTGCACTGGTATGAGAAAAGAATAAGGGCCAGACACTGAAACTGGTTAAGCAGTTTAACTATTGGGTTGGCTCTGATTCACTTGATTACCAGATCTCTAATAGCTGATGCTCAGGGGTGTAGTAACATGTCTCAGGATAAGATATACTCCACTTTGTGAGATGTGACTTCAAGAAAAATTATACATTACGGTTAGTAGGAAATAAGGTGTGACAATATCTAACCCCTGTTAGTCATGTGGCAGCTGGATCACTGCTTGCTGTTTCATAGTCCAACAGTCAGAAATAATCCTACTGACTTTCTGCACAGTAACCCATGCATTAGCTCATGACTGAGAGGAGTGCTGGTCATTAATTTTGTGATTTATAATTAAATAGCAACAAAAAATGATTGCAATTTTAAAAAGACTTACTAAACATGAGCGACTTGTTAGGATTTGAACTGTACTGTGAGCCTTGGAAACTTTCAAGCAATGTAACCATTTTGGTAATCACTGGAGTGTTCTGGGGAAGAAGTTTTCCCAGAGAGTAACTTGGAGATGCCATCATTGGTGGGCTCATTGCCCCCCTGGGGGCTTCAGATGCATTTGTAATGATTTTTTTGCTAAGCCAGTTGCCCTTGGCTTAGTCATTTCAGATATATACCACATACCTGTGAATCTTGCAGTGGACTCATTTAAATAAACAAATTCATAGGACTTTGAGGGACAGGTAAAAATACTAAATTTTTTTTTTTCCAAAGTCTTGGCACTAGTTGAAGTGCTCCTTTATTCTTTCTAAGAGAATTCAGACTTTTGGAAGTCTCTTCTAAGTTCTTCATAGAAGCCTACGTGAAATTCCTTTATGCATTTAGAAATATGCAGGGTTTCAAATATTGTAAACCCACAGCACTCTTTCTGTACTTCCATGTGATGGAAAAAAAAAAAAGGACAATAGAGTGACTTCTACCTCATTGTCCTTATATATAATACAGCATAAATTCATAAATAAGTTGCAAAATACAGCAAAATTAAGTGTTCTGATGGCAGTCTGTGATCCAGAAGTGCAGGGCATCAGACTGTGTTACAAAGTGACTGCAAGGTGAAAACATAGATTTTTCTTTTCTTTTCTTTCCCTTTCCCTTTCCCTTTCCCTTTCCCTTTCCCTTTCCCTTTCCCTTTTTCCTTTTTTTCCCTTTTTTTCCTTTTTTCCTTTTTTCCTTTTTTCCTTTTTTCCTTTTTTCCTTTTTTTTCCTTTTTTTCCTTTTTTCCCTTTTTTCCTTTTTTCCTTTTTTCCTTTTTTTCCTTTTTTTCCTTTTTTTCCTTTTTTTCCCTTTTTCCCTTTTTCCCCTTTTTTCCCTTTTTTCCCTTTTTTCCCTTTTTTTCCTTTTTCCTTTCTTTTTCTTTTTCCTTTCTTTTTTTTTTTCTGTTAGAGCAAACGCACCACATGAAACTTCATAGGGTGGCAGTGATTGACTGCAGACATCTAGGACAGACTTATCTTTAGATGTATGCTTATAGATTCTGCTTTGCTCCCATGGTTTTGCCACATGAATGTTCTCTGGGAGGTATTTAAGTGCTAGAAAAAGAAAAAAAAGAAAGCTGTTTTATGGAAGCAAATGGGAACACAAACACTTTATTTACCTTGTGTACTAGGCATTTAACTGAATAGTTTGAAGTCTAAAATCAATACAATTAATCCTTATGTGGATGTGCAAAGAAACATGCAACTACTTCATGGTAGCAGCTCAGGAGGCTGGGGAGAGCATTAGTGAACAGAGATGCTAGTTGGGGACAAACTTTAACCAGTGTCAGTATTATATGAGAATGTAATGCATAGTACAAGACCACAGTTGCCTATGATTAGAAGAATGCTTGTGAATTATATTTTTTTGTTTGTTGGGTTGTTTTTTTGTTTTGATTTTGATTGTTGTTTTGATTGTTGTTCTTGTAATATATATTTGTTACTTGAAACTAGTTCACAATACTTAAAATGTCGAACCTGATGTTCGCTATGTGAAAATATTCATAGAATCGGATAATGATAGCAAATCTCAATTAGTGTTCTTAGGAAGCAGAACCAAAGATGCTGCAAATAACAGCTGCAGGGAACTGATTAAAAGTTTACTGAGTATAAAGGTAGAATCATAGAATCATAGAATGGTAAGGTTGGAAGGGACCTCAAGGATCATCTAGTTCCAACCCCCTGCCATAGGCAGGGACACCTCCTGCTAGTGCAGGTTACTCAAGGCCTCATCCAATCTGGCCTTGAACACCTCCAGGGAGGGAACATCCACAACCTCCCTGGGCAACCTGTTCCAGTGCCTCACCACCCTCACTGGAAAGAACTTCCTCCTAACATCCAGTCTAAATCT
>VWZE01002435.1:17552-38533 GCA_013396675.1 Eubucco bourcierii
GGTTCCAGAACTGCACACAGTACTCCAGGTGGGGTCTGACGAGAGCAGAGTAAAGGGGCAGAATCACCTCCCTTGCCCTGCTGGCCACGCTGCTCTTGATGCAGCCTAGGACTCGGTTGGCTGTCTGGGCTGCATGTGCACACTGCAGGCTCATGTTGAGTTTTTCATCAACCCAGACTCCAAGGTCCTTTTCCTCAGGGCTGCTCTCCAGCCATTCACCATGCAACCTGTATTTGTGCTTGGGATTTTGCCTACCCAGGTGCAGGACCTTACATTTGGCCTTTATTGAATTTCATGAGGTTGGCCTGGGCCCACCTCTCCAGCCTGTCCAGGTCCCTCTGGATGGATCCCTGCCCTCTAGCAAGTCGACTGTGCCACACAGCTTGGTGTCATCTGCAGACTTACTGAGGGTGCAGTAAGGTATAGTGTCTTAGTTTTAGTCCAGATAAACTACAATGCTTGGCAGAGCTAGTGACTGAAACTTCTGCCTTTCACTGAAAATAATTTTGTACCTTTGTGGAAAGCATATAGTGAGATGGCAGCACCTAACATGTCACTTTTTTTCTGCCCCGTTTTTGCCTTGATAAGAAAAGGGTTGCTGGATGTGTTTTGTCAGCCAGTGGAAAGAGCACTAAGGTGCCAAAAAGCATTAGTATGTTGTTCTAGTGATGATAACAAATGTTCTTCTATGCAGGTTTTGAATAAGTTGATGTGAATCATTCACTTTCTGTTTCAATGTACTTGCCTATTGTTCTAATTTACTGCGTTCTATTGTATGAGAGGCATCTGTCAGTTTTTCTATTTTGCAAGTGAAGACAGAAATGTGGTAGTATGACACCCCTGACAACAACACTAAATAATTCTAAACTAAAATTTTCTGTAAAATGTATAAAGAACAGGGGTTAGAATTTAGGTTAGAGTTCAGCAAAAAGCCTTAACATGAAATATTATCTAGGACAGATCTCAAATCGCCCATGAAATACAAATTCTGACTAGCTTTTTGTCAGGACTGTCCTGATGGTCTTCAGAGCTCTGCTTTAGGTTAATAAAGAAGCGGTCAGGGAAACACGAGTATTTGTTTGTAAAGGTTAGGGTAGTTCTGCTTCAGACTTTTTTCACGTTGGTGAAAGGTATAACGTAGACAGAGGAGTGGTGAACTGCTGGGATGTGAAAGCAGATCCTTCTCCACATGCTATCTAGGCATTGGGATTTCCATCTGTGCTGTCTCCTTGGCTATGGAGGTGGTCAAAGGGAGGTTCTGAAAGGGCTACGGAGTGAAAGTACAGGCTTGGGTTGTGGCAACAGATAAATCTTTCTGTTGTTGAAATTTGCCTTTTGGTAGTTTTTCCTAATAGTATTATGGGAACAGGAGGAGAAAAATACCAACTCTGTTGTGCTCTTGCTAGAAGATATTGGCAATTATTGCTTTAACTCTACTGAATCACTCTACTGTTTACAACTTGGTCGGAAATTAAAAATTCCTAGTATTCCTGAAATGAAGGAATATGCTGCTGATTGTGCTGAACTCTGTGCATACATTTCTTTCTTGTGGGTGGTAGAAGAGCCTTTTAAGTGAAACACATTGATGTGAGTAGTAAACTAGGGAGACCTATGGCTGTTTGCCCAGAGGACATAAGATGCACAGTTTATAGTGCTAAATATCTGTAAAGTTATATTGTTGCCAGGTTCGTTATTAGTAGGTGTTTATCTTCTCCTTTAAAATCAGTGGTTCCCTTTGTGAGATTTAAATTTTCCATGCAATCCCTTGCCTATGGTAATAAAGGATATCTGATTTAGCAGTGACATTTGCTGGTGAGACCCACCATTAGGTGATTTAGGGTATCTGTTATTAGTCTGTACTTTATTCCCAGGGAGTACTTTTCAATTTAGTTTGCCTCATACTGTGTTTGGCCTGATTTCTTATTGAAAACGAAAGTGTTTTGCCCTTAAATTCATCAGAGGCTTTTAAAACCTGAATAGCAAGAAAAACTTGTTAAGGTCAAAGGCAAGAATAATGTTTCTGAGAAAATGAGAGTGTTGGAATTCTTCACTCTTGAACTCAAGCCAGCAGATTTTCACTTTATCTTTAACAGAATTGTTGTGCCATTGCTCTTTGTCTCTTAAATCAGTCATCTGTGGAGTGAGAGAAGGAGATGCATATAACCATGAAGGTGTCAGATGCAATCGAAGGTACTGAGCAAGGCATTTTCATCAAGGGTAGCAACTCTGGCAGCGTAGCTGGTGCTGAGGCTTCGTCTGAAACATTACATACACCTCACTGGTGCTAAAGAAAGGCACTCCAACATAAACACTGAGGGTCAATAATGCAACGTGGACAGTTTACCAAAGGCATTGCAATTGCCTGGATAGCAGACTGAATGTGCCAACAAGCCCAAAGCCTGGTTTCACAGTACACAAATGCTAACTCTGGATACTTCTACAGTAACAGTTTAGTTTGGATGAAGAATGTGCTTTTAAATTGAGCTTCCCAGGTTTTCATAGTGGAAAAGTTTCGGGCTGTAGAATCTGGTGATAAAACTAAACTGCCAGTTTAGTTCCATCTGCTAATGGACTTTTAACCTGTGGGGACAGACTACAGCAAATTTGAAATACTGCTTTGTTTCTCTCCCTGAGGTGTACCTAGTGTGAAAGTGTCTCCAGCACCAAGTGTTTTGCTTTACAGACACAGTCCTCTTGCACCATGCTGGCTGCTGATGCAAATACTACTGTAAGGCATTAACAACGGGTTTAATCTTGACTGACTTCACATCTTAAAAGCAGCTCTGTTAGCCACTAGCAGAGACACAGAAGACATGAATCACCCTCTGCTTTAAGTGGATGATCAAGATAAAGTGAATTACCCTTAGGTGGGTTCTGTATTTTTTCCCACAGCCTGTAAAGGAAGCCTAACTTTTAGGCACCTGCTTACATCTAACTCATGGAGTTAACTGAAAAGAATCTCATGCAAAATGGGTAACAAGAGACTCAAAATTATAGGAGAATGATGCAAAACAAACCATAAGAAGGTGACTCAGGAGCTCTTATTGTCAGGCAGGTTTGGACGTGGCACTTGGTGCCATGGTCTAGTCTTGAGGTCTGTGGTAACGGCTTGGAATTGATGATATTTGAGGTCTCTTCCATCCTTGGTGATGCTGCGTGATACTGTGATGCTGTGAAAGGCTAAGAGACTTACTCACGAAGGTGGAGTAGGAATCCCTGGATCTGCTTTGTGGCAGCCTCTGGAAATTGCAAGTTATAATCCAGTTGTGGAACCACGCAGTGTGAGTCCAATGTGAATGGAACCTGCCAAAGTCAAAGTGTCTCCAGACACAGCTTCCATGAGGCAGATCTTGTGGACCAGCACTGCCTTAGCAGTGCAGAGTATTCCTGTGAACAGCGGCAGCTTACGATGGAGGCAGAGGCAGAGTCCTTCCAGCTTGGGGGTAGGGAGCAGGAAACCAGGATACCCCAGTCTGAGGAGAAACCGGGTCCAGGTACCACAGAGAAAACTTTCAAATGGATCAAAATGGACCTAATGGACTTCATGGACTTGGCTATGCTTTCTGGTCACTCTATTTAAGTCTTTCCTGGACAATCCATCCAGTGCCAATATATAGTGGGCATGAAGAATACAGTCAACCACAATCCCAGATTCCAGTGCCAGCTTTCCCACAAGTGAGTACACATGGGAAGGAAGAAAAGGGCACCTTTTGCCATTCCCCATTCAAGCCTGCAAGGGGAGGGGAAAGCAATTTCCTGTCTTCATCTTCTCTCATTCAAACCTCCACTGATGGAGGGGTGGAAGGGAGTTTGGAGTGCCCCACAACAGGGGTGAGTTTTTTTCTGTCTTCATGTATTGAATTTTCTGCTTCTTGTAGACAACTATTTACTGAAGAATGGTATGGTGATATTCTTTCCTATTGTCCCAGTGTCCCAGCCATCAAGAAACAGCCATCTTCACTGCTTGCTTTCTCAGGGAAACTCTCTTATGAAGTATTAGAGATAAAATGAGAGCAATAGCAGTTGGACAGACTTACATGTAATAATTTGGTTGTCTATCAAATGTTACATGACGTGAACAAAGTGTGGAGCTTTCTTGTGGGTTTGGTGTTGGGAGATGCTAATATTGTTTGACATACTTAAAGAACTATAAAGAAGAGAGCAACAGAAGTTCCAACCTGTGACGTAGGCTGTGGATACCAATGTCTCCTGTAAGAGAAAGAGGTACTGTGTTTGTTTCAAAGATATCTCTGTGCTTCTGAAAGGCTATTTTTAATTTTTGAAATTTTTTTCTTTTTTTTGCTATTAAAAGAGTCTGTGTTTTGTTCTGGAATCAGTGAAAGATAATGTGTTGAATTAAATGAATATTTGGAGATTCTGCTTGGGAATGCAGTCAGCAGATGTGTCATATATTGATTTAACTAGGAAAACCTGTTAGATTAATGAAATGTACCATTACTCTCTTGAATTCTTTTACTGACCTTACAGGTAAAAGGAAACCCTTTAATGGCACTGTTGTGTGATGTTAATTTGACTGATGAGTCTAGACTAGTGAGGGAGAAAAGGACTCTGTTCAAACCATAAGTTTCTCATACTTTGATTAATTTATTTTTTTTCCCCTTCAGTATAGTTTAAAGAAAACATCTTTGTAAATAATGCCAAACCATAACTGTTCTCCTGTTAAAGACAAAACCTAAAGATATTAAAATGCTTAATTTTCTATTACAAAACAAAATGAGCCTGTGGAGGAAATAAAATGACAAGAATGATGAACAGGAATAGTTTGAGTAGGTTATATGAATGTATATCTGCTGTGCAGCAGAAAAGATCCCATGGATGCCAACAGGTATTTGTGTCCAGCAGCCCCCCTGGAGCCTGAGCAGAGCATGTGGTATGAGGGCTTTATTGTGCAGATCCACTGTCATTAGGCCACATTGCTCCCGAAGGTGGAGCAGACTGCTGTGTGGTCCAGGTACATGGGGCAGCCTCAGGTGAAGCTGAGTTGCTGGGCTTTCTCCTCCTCTCCTAAGAAAGCAACAGAGCACCATTTTTTTTTTTTTTGGTCCTTATCTCTTTCTCCATCTTTTTTTGCCTTGTTTTACGTTTTGCAAAGTTTACTTCCATGGGACATTTTCCTTAAAAGCACAAGCTTTGCTACATAGGCAGTCCATACATCTCCTTTGATCTACTTCCTGCTCAATAGTTAAAGAGGTTTAGAAATAAATCACTTTTGATGTCTGCTTGGTGTCAGTTCTTATTTGGTGCACAGAGGAATTTATATGGGAAAATCCAGTAGACAAATGGATCACAATGTTGTTTGAAGGAAAAGTTGGATTAATATAAAAGGGAGTGTTTGCTAGAAGTTGCCCTTGAGGTGACAGGAGGTTTAACATTGTGTGTACTGTGATTTTTGCCATGTTGACTGTGTTCCTAATAGCAAGCAGACAGCTCAGCCAGGGAAAGGCACAAAGGAGCTGCAAAAACCTTCCAGTATCTGAAGGGGCCCTACAGGAAGGCTGGGTAGAGATTATTTACAAGGTCTTGTAATGACAGGATGAGGGGTAATAAGTTTAAACTGGGGAGGGGAGATTTAAACTAGATGTCAGGAGGAAGTTCTTTACAGTGAGAGTGGTGAGACGCTGGAACAGGTTGCCCAGAGAGATTGTGTATGCTGCTTCCCTGGAGGTGTTTAAAGCCAGGTTAGATGAGGCCTTGAGTGGGAGGTGTCCTTGCCTATGGCAGGGAGTTGGAACTAGATGGTCTTTGAGGTCACTTCCAACCTAAACCATTCTATGATTCTGTTCACTTCCAACCTAAACCATTTTATGAAAGCTATAAGTGGGGTTTATACTTTGTACTGGTAAATGGCAAGCCCAATGTCAGGGTGTTTCTCTGTTATTCACTAGCCAGTATTTATGTAACCCCACCCCCCCCAACAATAAACCACACATCTATTCTATTTCACACTTCTAACATCCTGCTACCTGTGTCCTGGAGCACATGTTCATTCACAGAAATCAGTGCAGCAAGCAGAAGTTTCAATGTCCTTACACTTACTCTACTGTGTGGGGAAGTTGCTGAGAGTGTGAGAGATCCCAGTTCACTTCACCATTCATGCGTGAGAATTTGCAACCAAATGTTCTTCTTTTCCAAGGCAGTATCACAAGATTGTGTGTAAGGATTATTTCGGAAAGTGGATTATTTGCTCTGCTTGTTAGTGATGCTGCAACGGGCTACATCAATCAAGAACTGTATGCCACTCTGCTCCTGTAAGTGTTTTTATTGCTAATAGCTGTCAGCTGCAGAGATGGAGACCCTTTGACATTACCTTCCATGTGAGGGGTGTAGATAGAAAACATAAAATGCTACTAAAACTTTGTTTTGTAAGTGGTTCCTTAAAGTCTAGCACGTCACTTCCAGTGCTTGGTATTTTGTCTAAGCTGACTCAAAGAAGATCATCTTAAGGTAATAATTTCTCTTATGTCAGAGAAACCAGTTCCTTGCATAGTGGCAGTCCCCAGTAAAGCATGTATAAACCTCCATAAAATGTTTTGTCAGAATTTAACTCTTTCCATGTAAGAGTGGAAGAATATGGCTAAGGATGGGGTATACACTTGCCAAATACTTTTCAAAATAATCTTAACTTCATAGTTACCCTGTATTCCTAGGCTGAGTCCAAGTTAGGTGTAAAGAGTCCTGGGGATATATAAGGCAGAATTTTCTTTTTCTATCCATCTGACTTCCAGTCAATAAAGCTTCATTTCAATTTGTATTAAGTATTGAACCTTACATGTTTATCAAAGTTGTTTTTTTCACTATTAATCCATTCTGGAATACAAAGTTTTTCTAAATCCTGTGCTTATAGTTTTGAACTGTAGCTTATCTCTTTCACAAACTCTTGCATGCTAGAATACGCTTCCAAATGTGGCAAAGAGAAAAGGCCTTGAACAGAAACAGATTACATGGAATTAAATTTAGAAATTCCTATAACATGTAAGAAGGACTATGGATAACAGAGACAATGACCTATAAAAACCAAAATCCTAGATTCATAAGACTAAGAAGTATATAACATGAAAGGCTCCGTAGCTTTCCTGTGGCCACTGAATACTGTGTAACTGTCCTTTCCTTAAAACCAACATTTTTTTTCCCACCCACATTCACATAATTTCTTTTATGAAAGAGCTGCTTTTGGTTTGACTTTCTGGAAATGGTTTTGTGCATAGTTCCAAGAGGCTTTCCTCTTTCATCAGTCTTGTGTTTTTCCTCTACTGTGATACAGTTTAATTGTTACTTTCTTCCTTTCCTATAAATATGGATGTTTATATGAACACAAATTTCACCCATTTTTATGCAGCATTTCGCATTCTTGATGATAACAAGATGGCAAGCTGTGATATGTGTGTTCTTCTAGAGGGCCAAAGAATTTATAATGAGTCATTATTATAATTTGTGTGTGTGTCTTTGACTGATGCTATTGTAGCTTTCCAGACAGATGTCCCACCCGCTGCGTGTTCCTAGTTTCAGTCTGATGAACTGCTAAAGCTACTGGACACTCAACAGTAGCTCTGGCATCCCACAATGCATTAGTAATTTTTTATATATATATATATATATATATTTACATATATATATATATTTACATATATATATGTATATATATGTATATATATATATTTACATATATATATGTATATATATATATTTTTTTCCCTTTCCCCCCAAGATGAAGAGGCTTTAACTGCAGCACACCACCAGTAGCCCACACTGGAAGAAACAAATCAGAACATGAGAACTACATAAGTAAAATGACAGACTATTCATTCCAGTTTGGAAAGCATGAATGGGAAGAGCTTAATTTTCTTCAAGCTCTTCAACCATGAATAAACCATTTAAAATAAAAATAGATGTATTATGGAGCTCTGTGCTCATCACTGTTTATTATTTTGATAGAGCATGGGTCCTCCTCCTCCTCTTTGCTAATGAGAAATGATGAGTCGAATCCTGATCTCAATTTCAGTGCTACAGAAGTGGTATAATTCTCTTGGCTGCAGTGTCTTCGCTTTGCATTTATGACAGAAATGGGGAGGAAACATCCAGACCACTGATTTTAATGGCTTGCAAATAACAGAGTCTGTGTTCCTGGACACATTACTGAGCTGTAGATTTTATAATTGTTTGATGCATCTTAAATAAACCTCTAGTAGATAAAATCTCAGTTGAAGAGACATATTTTCCTCAACCATGTCATACATAGCTATTGTTGCTGAATGAGCATCCCAGGCATCCTTTGCCCTTTGTACTGTCTAAAATCTATTTCACCTTTGAACAGAATGCATCCCTGAATGATTTATACTGTCTGGTATGTAGTTCAGCTAAACCTATTAAATCTTAGAGAACCTGCCCATTTCAAGAGATTTAAAAACAACCAGAAAACAACCCAAAACCCCTGCAGCTCCCCAGTGCTGTAGAAGCGAACTTGTAGCCTGAGAATGCACTCACATGGCAGTGAGTTGAGTCGCCTGGGGAAGCTGTTGCAAAAAAGGCAAAGCTTTGATGCTGAATGCTGAGATTGTCTTGATTCTTGTGGAGCACTGTCTTTGTGTACAAATAGCCATCTTCAGCGAGCCTTCTTACAGAGCACAGCCCCAGTCAGCTCCATTGCGGTGACGAGAATCTCACCTTTTGTTAGGTAAATGACAAACTCCATGAGGAGCATACAGATGTGAACATGCTGGAGCACAAGATAGGAACAGAAAAATATAGCCTCCTCCTTTCCTGATTGTTTCTTTTCTTACACAATTAAAAGGATGGATAAAAGCCTAAGTCAGCATCTTGCAAAAAACACATTAATGAGCTCGTGGATTGTTTTTGGTGTGTTGTCTGTGTGTGTCTATGTACTTCTAGCCATTTTGCAGTGTAGCAGATACAGAGTGGATGAGGTTATAGAAGCTTTTGTTACAACTGGCCTGTGTTTTCAGCTAAGTCTTCTGCCTGAAGAATGTCTGTTTATGTGTTTTTTGTTTATGAAGTGGAAGATTGTAGGTGGCTGGAAAAAACCGGCTTTGAACACTCATTTTCTAATGAGCTGGTCACATGACCATGCTGTTAGTGGCTAAAATGCTTTTGGAAATCACTTTGGGTTTGTAGTTGTGATGGTTTGGGAGTTACCCTCCCCGCCACAGAGAGAGAGAGAGAGAGACAGACCGAGACTCATCTAATGTTTTTGAGTTATTTTTCCCCAAACAATCTCAGCAAGCCTATGAGTGAAGTAGACATCACCATGTTTTCCTTTCACAGCCTATAGTGTAATTTTCCCTATTAAAATATTCCAGTTAGCCTCAAACCAGCACAGTGGTGTTGCTAAGGGTATTACAATATGTCATTTGTTGACCACTGCCAGTTTGCAGGATTTCTTTGTTCTGTTATGGAAGGACCTGTACAACAGAGCAAAGGAATACTATGTTACCCTAGTGTGATCTGCCAAAGCTAAGGAAGAGTGTATGATCAACCATGAAAATACTTTGCCGACAAGTAGTTGAATAGTCTCATATATCACAAGAATAGATGCAATGAACAAATGTCCTACAAGAGGTGAAGAAGGCAAACAGGAAAAAAGATTACCCACCTCAGGATGCTGATTTATTTGGGGCAATAATTTTAGCAGCCCTAGCTTAGATGGTTGTCACTGGAATAGAAGTTTCATTTGTAAGCAAGATTCTGTTTTAAAGGAAATTGCAGATTTATTTATTTTTTTTAAAGGCTTGGGCATGTCTTTTTTTTTTGTTTTTCATGACACTGTGGCAGATGAAGCAGGAAGTGACACATTGGTTAATGTAGAAAAAGTACAAAAATACCAACTTAGAATCATAGAACGGCAAGGTTGGAAGGGACCTCAAGGATCATCTAGTTCCAACCCCCTGAGATAGGCAGGGACACCTCCCACTAGCACAGTTCACTCAAGGCCTCCTCCAACCTGGCCTTGAACACCTCCAGAGAGGGAACAACCACAACCTCCCTGGGCAACCTGTGCCAGTGTCTCACCACCCTCACTGCAAAGAACTTCCTCCTAACATCCAGTCTAAATCTTCCCTCTGCCAGTTTAAACTCATTGCCCCTAGTCCTGTCATTGCAAGACCTTGTAATTAGTCCCTCCCCATCCTTCCTGTAGGCCTCCTTCAGATATTGGAAGGCTACTCTAAGGTCTCCTCGAAACCTTCTCTTCTCCCGGCTACAGAGCCCCAACTCTCTCTGCCTGTCCTCATAGGAGAGCTGCTCCAGCCCTCTGATCATCTTCGTGGCCTCCTCTGGACCCACTCCAACACTTCCATGTCCTTCCTGTGCTGAGGGCTTACAGCAGGGATATGTGATTCAACTACAGAAAAAAGAATGTGTCATCTGTTGGGATATCTTTTCCCCGTCTGTACTGATACGTTTTGGTTCAGATCCTGATATGTTTTGGATTAGATTCTGATCCTAATGAGATGTACTTAATATTGTGAGGATATAGCCTTAGTCACTGTCTTAATATCAATGGAAAGAGTACCAGTGAGTTCTTAATCAACATCATCTTTACAGACAGTTTATTTCAGTGGCACCATTTGTCCGAAAAACCTCCCAATGCATGTTTGAAAGTACATAAAACTAAAGCTGGCAGTTGTCTTCGTTTCAGTAGCCCAAATGGGACTTCACACCAACTTATACTCCAAAGCATTAGCTTTTGGTATGCCTGTTGTTCAAGTGAGTAACTCTTTTTGATTCTGAGATCATTCTCTCAGCTGTATGGTAGCTCAAAGTATAGTTAATCCTTTCAGTGTCATAGATACTAAACAGATTCCTGTGGGTAATGGGCTGGGGCCCATTGCAGTTATAACATCAATGTTCTGAATGAAATTATCTGGGATGCAAAAAGAACAAACTATGTTTGAAGCAGATTTTTTCCACTTAAATGCTGACAATACCAACATGATGTTACTGCATCACTTATTAGCCATGACTGAGCAGTACCCATCATGTTCAAATGGTAGTGTCTTTCATCCTTCTTTCCTCAATGAAGCTTGACAGTTCTTGTGAACTGGTATCATAATATTTTTATTCCATCTTTATTATTTAATACTGTAAGAAATGAACGTTTTACAAACTGTCCACAACCTCTCCAGAGTTCATATTGGAGAGTTTAAATTGTTCACCTGAGACAGTCTTTGTGTTCTCAGACTGACTGAATAGATAAAAAGCATTATGGAACACCTTTGCTTTGTCCTTGTTCTAGAGTGAGTGAGATGCAGCAGGTCAGCTGCTCCTGTAAACAGAAATCCCCTGTGAATGAATAACTAGAGCTCAGAAATCAATTCTTTTTTTTTTTTTGTTCCTTTTGTCGATCTAGCAATGTCATATTATTTGCTTTACAAATGTATCATCCAAAATCATAGAATCATAGAATGGTAAGGTTGGAAGGGACCTCAAGGATCATCTAGTTCCAAGCCCCTGCCATAGGCAGGGACACCTCCCACTAGTACAGCTCACTCAAGGCCTCCTCCAACCTGGCCTTGAACACCTCCAGGGAGGGAGCATCCACAACCTCCCTGGGCAACCTGTTCCAGTGCCTCACCACCCTCACTGGAAAGAACTTCCTCCTGACATCCAGTCTAAATCTTCCCTCTGCCAGTTTAAACTCATTGCCCTTTGTCCTGACATTGCAAGACCTTGTAAATAGTCCCTCCCCAGCCTTCCTGTAGGCCTCCTTCAGATATTGGAAGGCTACTATCAGATCTCCTCAAAGCCTTCTCTTCTCCAGGTTGCAGAGCCCCAACTCTCTCAGCCTGTCCTCATAGGAGAGCTGCTCCAGCCCTCTGATCATCTTCATGGCCTCCTCTGGATCCGCTCCAACACTTCCATGTCCTTCCTGTGCTGAGGGTTCCAGAACTGCACACAGTACTCCAGACTGTGAGTCTGATGAACTTGTATGTAATAGAAAATTAGGTTAGTTTCTGACACTGCATGGAGTGAAACTGTGATTTGCCTTGCTTCAAAGACTCTCAAGGAAAAGGGGTGCTGCACGTATCCCAGAGGGAAGGGGGAAAAAAAAGAGGAAAGGCAGTGCCTTTTCAGCTGCCTCCACTTGGGAAGGACTTTTCCTTCTTGTCTGGTTCACTCTTCACTTTCCTCCAGATCACAGTAAAAGATGGGGGGGTAGAAGAGGGAAGAAAATTGCTGAGATTCAATAGTTGTAGGATCTGGAGGGGAAAACCAGCTCATTAGAGAGGCAAGATTAGTGAGTGATGCCAGATGGCTCTGAGATAAAAAGTACTCATATGTTGTTGCTTTTCATTTTGTCATTATGGGAGGGTTATTGTCCAAATCTGCACGCTGTTGCTCAGGTTATGTTGTATAATTGCTAAGTCAGATAGAGTTTTTAAACTGTAACAGAAAAGTAGAACATGTATGCTGGGGTAACAGAAGTGCAGAGAGGAAGGTACAAAATTGTATTTTAAGGACGACTATGGTCAGTAATGCAAACTTTAACACATGAATGTTTGCATGTAGGCATATCAGAGTGAAGGTAAAAGTCTTGTGGCTCTGTTAATGTAACCTTCTCCATTGGCATTTAGGATTTAGTCTTCAGTGATGCTTCACAGTGCAGGAAAGTTATGACAAGTGTGTATAGTATGTGTTTATCTGTTAATTGATTTTAATTTTGGTTTAAGTAATCTATATTAAAAAAAAATCCTCTTGTTGCCATGAAAGAAAATTGCAAACTAATTTAGTGTTCTTGAAGAAATGTGACATCTCTAGATTGTTAAAGCACAAACCATTTTTTGAGACTGTCATCCTCTCAATGTTAGAGAGAAGTAATGTATTTAGTAAACTTGTATGGCATTCTGCCACTTCATCTTCTGTTTGTAGGGGTTATATGGTGTGTTTTCTGTTTGTTGTTGCGTGTGCATGCGTTGCAGGGGTTATTTTTTGTTTTCCAAATACTTTCAAAGGAAGGTGAAATCAGGGCCTTGACTAGCTTCTCTAAAATAAAAATAAAAATTAAAAAAACCCAACTCATTCTATGTTGGGATAAGTCTTGCAGTGCTTTACAATAAAGCATGCCAGGAGCTGGATGTAGAACTGGGAATAGATTTTACTTTTCTAAAGAAGGTGGTACTGATAGTACTTTAACTTCTTCCCTTATATCTGCTTAAAGGTAAACATGAAGACCCTAAGATATCCTAAAGGCAGCAGACTTAAAGTGGTTGAGCCTTAAATTAAAGCAGTTAAGACCATATAACATTTGGGAAGTACTACTTGCACTTCAATTAGGTTAACAGCTGAACTTGCAAATCATGTCTCTGGGGGGTGTTTTTGGAAAACGAAGTAATTGGCAGTTGTCTGAAGTCAGTTGCTTGATGTTGGTCAATGGTGAATTGTGATCATGTTAATTTAATTGCAGTTTTGTCAATGGCATAATTAACGCTGCTATCAAAGCAACAAATCAGTTCATTGGAAAGAGGCAGCACTACAATGTTAAATTCCCAGCTGCCATGACACAGAATGTGACTCTGCATAATAATAATAATGTTGGCTCTGCTTACTGTGAACAAGAACCATTGTTTTCTGCTGTGATGGAACGAAACAGTGTTCTGCATTATTGCAACTAATGTGAACAAATTGCCCCAGAAAGACTTCTGTCACTCTAAGAAACTAAGTTATCTTCCTAGCTCTCTCAGAAAAGATGTGGGCTGTATTTTATGGCAGGTTATGATTGACAGAGAAACTGCTGTGGACATTGCCTGGAGATTCCTGGACAGGAAGGCTGGGGAAGGATTATTTACAAGGTCCTGCAACGACAGGACAAGGGGCAATGGGTTTAAACTGGCAGAGGGGAGATTTAGACTAGATGTTAGGAGGAAGTTCATTACAGTGAGGGTGGTGAGACACTGGCACAGGTTGCCCAGGGAGGTTGTGGATACTCCCTCCCTGGAGGTGTTGAAGGCCAGGTTGGATGAGGCCTTGGGTGAGCTGTACTAGTGGGAGGTGTCCCTGCCTATGTCAGGGGCTTGGAACTAGATGATCCTTGAGGTCCCTTCCAACCTTACCATTCTATGATTCTATGATTCTATGACAGGGTTTTGTTGCATAACAGAGGAGCAGGTGCTGGAACAGGACTCATAAAATCTCTCTAATACCATTTTCCATATTTGTGTTTTCTGTTCTCAAGAATCATTATAGGGGTTAATATGACATGAACTCTGTCCCACATGCACCTTCTTTCTTCAGATGAGTTCCTCAGGCATAAGCCGCCCCTCTTATTTTCTCTTACCACAACACATACTAATGCTTGCTTCCTTTTGTCAAAGTCATGTCTTGCCATCACCTGAACCTAGGAACCTTTGAGATTACTGGTTTTGTTTTGTTCTGGTGGGAACAAAACTGTGTGCTTTTATTTCCCCAGCAGTCTGGTTGAATTTTTTTAGAGCTGCATTACTGAGAAACTGCCTCAAGGGAGATTCTCTGGCATCTCCAATGTTCATTGTATGTTGCAAGAGCAGAAAAAAGCTGCTGTAAAGATTGGCCAAGCAGGCAACTTACAATTTTTTTCATCATTGAGGTGTACTCTAGTGAGCTATAGGTGTCAGTGAGAGTTGGAAAGAGGAGAGCTACTGCTGTATCACTGGTGCATTCTGGCAAGCTCCACCTGCTGAACAGTTGTGCTAGAGCTGGAGTATGACAAGATTTAGAAGAGCCCAGTGAATCTGTAGGCAGCTCCTCAAGAATTGTTTGTTATATACTTCATCTGCAAAGATCAGGAAGATGCGAAAGATGCTAAGATGCTTCCTAGAGACAGTGTACTTTTTTCTTTTCCCTCTCTGAACATTGCTAGATACTAGCTAGCCCATACTACACTTCATATAGTAGGTCTGAGGAAAAGGACCTTGGAGTCTGGGTTGATGAAAAGCTCAACATGAGCCTGCAGTGTGCACATGCAGCCCAGACAGCAACCGAGTCCTGGGCTGCATCAAGAGAAGTGTGGCCAGCAGGGCAAGGGAGGGGATTCTGCCCCTTTACTCTGCTTGTGTCAGACCCCACCTGGAGTACTGTGTGCAGTTCTGGAGCCCTCAGCACAGGAAGGACATGGAAGTGTTGGAGCGGGTCCAGAGGAGGGCCATGAAGATGATCAGAGGGCAGGAGCAGCTCTGCTATGAGGACAGGCTGAGAGAGTTGGGGCTCTTCAGCCTGCAGAAGAGAAGGCTTCCAGGACACCTTAGAGTAGCCTTTCAGTATCTGAAGGGGGCCTACAGGAAGGCTGGGGAGGGACTGTTGACAAGGTCTTGCAATGACAGGACAAGGGGCAATGGGTTTAAACTGGCAGAGCGGAGATTTAGGCTGGATGTTAGGAGGAAGTTCTTTCCAGTGAGGGTGGTGAGGCACTGGAACAGGTTGCCCAGGGAGGTTGTGGATGCTCCTTCCCTGGAGGTGTCCAAGGCCAGGTTGGAGGAGGCCTTGAGTAACCTGTTCTAGAGGTTGGTGTCCCTGCCTATGGCAGGGGGTTGGAACTAGATGGTCCTTGATGTCCCTTCCAACCTTACCATTCTATGATTCTAGGATGCCAAATTGGCAGAGCTGCTGAATGTCATCTTTGCCTCAGTCTTTACTCCTAAGACCAGCCCTCAGGAACCTCAGTCTCTGAAAGCAAGGGAGCAGAACTGGCGAGGACACTCTATAGTCAGTCAGCACTGAGTTAGAGATCTCTTGTGCCAGCTGAAAACACACAAATCCGCGGGCCCTTATGGGTACATCCACAAGTGCTGAGAGAGCTGGCTGATACTGTTGCTCAGTCTCTCTCCATCATTTTTGAAAAGTCATGGAGAACAGGAGTGGTGCCTGATGGCCGGAAGAAAGACAATGTCACTGCAGTCTTCAAAAAAGGCAAGAAAGAAGACCCAGGCAACTATAAACCAGACAGCCTCACCTCTATTCCTGGAAAGGTGATGGAGCAGCTCATTCTGGAGGCCATCTGTCCTCACATGGAAGAAAAGACGGTTATAAAGAATAGCCAACCAAGAGGAGATCTTGCTTGACTAACCTGGTAGCCTTCTATGATACCATGACCAAATGGGCAGACCAAGAAAGAGCTGTGGATGTCATATACCTTGACCTCAGCAAGGCTTTTGATACTGTCTCCCCAAATATCCTCATAGATAAGCTCAGGAAATGTGGCATAGAGAGCTGGTCTGTGAGGTGGATTGAAAACAGAATCAGGCTATGGGGGCCTGTAGCCAGTGGTGTTCCCCAGGCATCAGTATTGGGCCCAGTTTTGTTCAATATTTTTATCAATGACCTAGATGAGGGCATTGAGTGTACCCTCAGCAAGTTTGCTGAAGATACAAAACTGAGGAGGTGGCTGACAGCCTATCAAGCTGTGCTGCAATCCAGCAAGATCTGGACAAACTGGAGTGCTGAATGAAAGCTAACTTCATGAAATTCAATAAGGACAAGTGCAGGGTCCTGCATCTGGGGAGGAATAACAATGGACAGCAGTACAGGTTGGGGACTGTCCTTCTGAAAAGTAGCTCCACAGAGATAGGCATTGGAGTCATGGTCCATGGGACAGCAATGTGCCCTTGTGGCCAAGAAAGCCAATAGTATCCTGGAGTGCATCAGGAAAAGTGTGCCCAGCAGGTCTAGGGAGGTTCTTCTCTGCCCTGGTGAGACCACACCAGAAATTCTGTGTCCAGTTTTGGGCTCCCCAATTCAAGAGAGACAGGGACTTGATGGAGAGAGTCCAGAAGATAGTCACAAGGATGACTGAGGGACTTGAGCATCTCCCCTATGGAAAGAGACTGAGAGACATGAGACTGTTCAGTCTTGAGAAGACTGAGAGGGGATCTGATCCAAGTCTTTAAATATGTAAGAGATGAGTGTCAAGTGGATTGGGCCAATCCCTTTCCAGTTGTGTCCAGTAATAAGACAAGGAGCAGTGGGTACAAACTTGAACATAGAAGATTTCACCTCAGTATGGGGAGAAACTTCATTATGGTGAGGGTGATGGAGCACTGGAACAGGCTGCCCAGGAGGGTTGTGGAGTCTCCTTCTCTGGAGACTTTTGAAACCTGCCTGGATGCGTTCCTATGTGAGTTGCCCTGGGTGATCTTGCTTTTGGCAGGAGGTTTGGACTCAGTCTCTGAAAGTCCCTTCCAACCTGTAACATTCTATGATTCTGTGATTCAGTCTTGAGGCAGACATGTCTAAGAACAGTTATTTTCATGGTGAGCCTTGTGATCAGTCTGTTCTATGCTTATTATTGTTTGTGATGCTGTAAATTAAAGTATCTCAGTTTATAATTTATACACTTTTCTGATATTGAATAGCAAAGGTGGCACTGACTGTGGTTTGGTGTTTTTTTTTTTTTTTTTTTTTTTTTTTTTTTTGGCATATTAGTTCACTACTTCATGACAAGCACCCCATAACAATAAAGAAGTATAAGTCTCCACAGGAGCATGCAATTTAGATCAATAGCAGGTTGTCACAGGAATTCTTGAATTTTTTTTTTCCTGCTTTTCCCTCTGTTAGTTAAAGTTATTCTAGTTTAATGTTATATTTGAGTGCAAAATAACATTGTGCTTTGATGGCACTCTGACACAACATAAATATCTGACTTAGCTGTAGGGCAGGAGAGGTTGAATTCAATATTCTTCTATAGGCTACATATTGAGAGCATACCTAATTTAAACAGCTTTGTCTCTCTTCCTTTTTTCTCCAGATCAATAGCTATTGCTTATTTTTAGCCAGAATGTTAGACATTTATATGGTTTCATTCTGTGAATTAAATTCTCAAGTGTAGTATTTACATTGAGCTTTTTGTTAAAGTAATCACACATACTTCAGGAAGGGCATAGTTGTGTTATACAACAGCTTTAGAACATTTCTCCAAAAAGATATTTTCTTTCCTATGCATTTCTTTCTGATCTTTTCAGTTGAGTCTGAGCCTCCCTTCATTCAGAGCAACCAAAACACACCTAACAGTGTTGGGGAAATAGGTTTGAAATAAAATGCATGCTGTTGTCATGACAACTGAAATGCTAAAAAGGATGCAGAGAGAATAATTATTAAATAAGACATTGTATCAAGTTGTTATGGCAACTATACAGTAATATGAAAAAAGTGACTTTTCAGAACAATATTGTATGAAAAGTTTTCCTTATTATGGTATTTCTACAGTGGCATAGTCTGATAAAAAAGAAGAGAGAGAAA
Organism: Eubucco bourcierii; assembly: GCA_013396675.1. NCBI lineage: Eukaryota > Metazoa > Chordata > Aves > Piciformes > Ramphastidae > Eubucco > Eubucco bourcierii. The sequence goes on from VWZE01002435.1 coordinate 35,793, forward strand.
AAAAAAAGAGGGGTGTACTTACTTTAAGTACTTTAATGTTCCAAGGAGAGTGTCTTTACTTGCTTTCCAGTCCTGTCACAGGCAGACCAGAGCACAGAAAACACCAGAGTATAGCCCAGTGCTCTTTCTCAAAATTACAGTCCTATAATTCAAGGCCATGTGTCACAGTGATAAGTCTTCGTTGCTCTCATTTACCCTACATGAAGCCTCAGCAGCCTTTAAGAATGGACTGTGAAACCCTAACACAAAAATGGGGTAAGGAAGAGTTTAAAGCTGAAGAATAATATTGAGAGGCTTCAGTTTTGTGGAAGAATTTACTTTTCAGCACTTTTCCTTGTTTGTTTAACTTGGGACTTCCTAATAAACACATATTTGTGAGTAAAATTATTAGATTATTTAAACTCGGAAAGTCAGGAAACTTCTTAAGAAGCAGGTGCAGTGGAAGAGAGTATCTGGGTTCTGTATCATAGGTTGTGGTAAGAGCAGTACCAAAATCTGCCTTGCCTAGCACAGAAGAAACCAGGTATCATGCTCATGGAAGCCAAAATATTCTCTGTGCTGCCTTTGCTCATGCGTAGTGCACAGATAGCTCCCACACCCAAGTCATTGTGTTTTATTTTTCTTCCTCCATACCCAGTTGTCAGCCTTCTTCTGAGGCACTCTTGCAGGGAGACAGGGAAGCTTTCTCTCCCAGCACTGCTCCCTTCCTGGTGACAGCAGTTTGTGCAGGAAAGAGGAATGAGCATGGAACATGCAAAAAGCCATGGTCAGAGACACTGTTGTGGTGGGATGGGGGTGAATGGGCTTTGTGTGTAAGAGCTGGAGCCACCTCCTGGGCCTCTGAGGTTCTAATACTGCAGGAGGTGAAGCAAGGCTGACTGGTAATTTTATCTAAGAAATTTCTCTTCATGGAGGGGACATCTTTCTGCTGGAAAAATAACTGCTGTGTGGAGTTTTTTTTTTTTTCTTTAAAGAAAAAGAAATCCAAGTAATAGAAGGCCAAACTATTGTGACTCTAAGCTAAAGAACATTTATGTAAATGTCGTCTTGCAGCAACTTCTGGCACTTTGAGTTTACTTGTCTAATGAGAGGCCTTGAGCAGCAGAGTCTAGTTGAAAGGTGTCCCTACCAGTGGTGGGGAGGTTGCAGCAGATGATCTCTAAGGTCCCTTCCAACCTAGGCCATTCTATGACAATTCCACAACAAGTTCTGGCTTCCTCATTAAGGGCTGAGCTCCCAAACTGGACTTAATTTTGTGAATACTTTCAATCAGAATTCTCCGTTGTAACATTGATCCTCTTGGAAGATGGTAGACTTTGAATCAGAATAAATTTTCAGAGTTGATTCTAAAAGCAAGAGATTTCTGCAGGAGGTATAGAATGGTTTTTGAAGCTGAACACAGGCACATGTAGAATTGGAGTACATTGTGATTTTGCGGATTTGAAAACAGTTGTTACACATTTGTAATGAAGACAGGTGTGAGCCATGGTGTGACATTAGACCTCAGCTACTTCTTGGGATTGTGATGGCATAGAACGAGGAGAGCTGTGATGACTTCTGCCTTGGAATTTTTTTATATTTCACTCTATTTTGGAATTCAGAGATCTTTTAGATTTACCTTTTTTAGAAGAAACTGTGGCTGTAGACGTACATTTCTTAATTTTCATGTAATTTTCTGCTGTTGTACCAGAGTTGTAGACTGATCTGAATTACTGATAGGGTTGGAAAGACACATGGCGGCTGAAAATGAGGTGGTGGTGGTGGTGAGAAATCATTTGAAGTAGGACAGAGGAAAACAGCTCATGTGTAAATAAACTGCATTTTTTCCTTCATATTTGGGTTGTAAAATCAAACACAGCAGAGCTCTTCTAAGCAGAATGTTATTTAAGAGCCCTGAACTCCTTTGCCCAGCTTCTGCAGCCTCAGCTGTTTTCATTGTTATGAGTTCTTTTTCTATCTCACAGACTAAGTTAAATGCTTTTGCTAGCTCAGAGAAAATTAATCTGAATCACTTCCCTGCTTCTAACAGCCTCTCTCACTGACATAAACAGAGGCCCTGAAAGCATGAAGAGATGTCCAAGCTGCTTGTGTACAGCAGGCCCTTTTCCTTCATGACTAATTAATAGCTAATGAAAAGAATGTGGGTTCATCACTAATCAAATTAATACATTTCCCCGAGGGAAGGACCAGTTACATACTCCTGTGTTGTATCTATAGCCTGGCTAATTCTCAAGGTACAACTTAATGGTACCAACAAAATTTACCACTTACTGCTGAATTTTCCTGGTTCTCCTTATTCATGGATAGAAGCAGGTGGTAAGAGAGTCTCACTCAACTCCACTTGCTCTGCAGGTGTGTGTCATCAGTTAACAGTACTACTTCACCATGTGGTGTGCTCTCAGAGGGAGGAGGAGCCTACTGGTATTTTACTGATTTCCAGAGCAGTTTTGAAACACACATTCAAATGCAGAGTACACTGAAGAGATACTAAGTCAGAATGCAAGTGATAAAATCTATTTAAATAAATGTGGAAAAGGAAGGTGCATATTAGGGAAAGGTTGTAAGAAAGACTAATGCACTCTAGAACAGGCCAGACTGGTGTCTATTTACTAGTCTCCTTTACTAAGTGGTCAAATGAAACTGCCAGGAAGAAAACTGATTAAGGAAAAGCATCTAGGATTGTATTCTTCTGAACATAGAATCATAGAATGGTAAGGTTGGAAGGGACCTCAAGGATCATC
>VWZE01002435.1:58719-71350 GCA_013396675.1 Eubucco bourcierii
CACCCAGCCTGGATTTGTGCTTGGGATTGTGCCTACCCATGTGCAGGACCTTACACTTGGCCTTGTTGAATTTCATGAGATTGGCCTGGGCCCACCTCTCCAGCCTGTCCCTCTGGTTGGATCTCTGCCCATCATTGTATGTGAACAGAATCACAATGCACCTGAATGATCTGTTTGGAAAATAGAATTAGTAATCAGTGGTGATTAATCTTTTTTTTTTTTTTTTTTTTTGTCTTAATTTGTTGATGAATATAGGAGTATTTCAGAGTGAACAGATGAGTGCAATGATTATATTTCCTTCCTATTTGGATGTAATTAGGGAAGATTAGTATCATAATTATGCTTTATTCCTGGAATTCGTTGTGTTTTGTGAGTTAATTACATTCAATAGAAGACTTTTTAAAATGAGAGCTTTCTCATTATAACTCCAATCTTGAAAAGATACAGGAGTGCTTAGCCTTGTGTGCATAGTCATTTAAATGTTTAGGCTAAATACTACTGCAAGTGTCTGTGGTGGAGTTTTTTTGTTTGTTTGTTCTTTTTTTTTTTTTAATTTTAAAATTATATTTTAATTTGAATATCCTAGACTAATTCTTGCAAAGCTTTAAGCAAACATTTACCTTTTAAGGAACACTGAATTTAAAAGGAACTGTAGTCAGCTGCTTTTAAAAAAAAATCCCACTAAGCTTTTCTTTTTTGCTTTTAAGCATTGAATCACCTGTAATGTCCTAGTCTTCCTTGCTTAAAAAGGATTGGCACAGAGAAGGGGAATGTGATATTTATTTGAGAAAAACGAAACAGGCAATCTCAGTCTAGTTACTCGTAATACATTTTACCATGGAGACCATTTCTGATGATGCCATCTTCATCATGAAAAGGAATTTTTTGGAGGGGAGTTGGGGATGGGGTAGGCAAAGGTGAGAAAAGATTGGTTCACAGAAGGATTCATCTTCAGATTACATCCATTTACTCAAGGATGATCTCACAATGACATGGTCTTAGAATCCACTATTAACTTCAGTCCTAGGAGTAATTTGAAGTAAAGTACCACTTCGTACTTGTTGAAGGAAAACCTGGATTGAATGAAAGATGTTACTACTGGGAGTTGCTGAGTCCGCTGTAATGTCTGATACAGATTTTCCTTCTCCTGGTGGGGGCTCTCTCCTATAAAGAAAGAAATGAATGGATTACATGCTGACATCTAGTTAGTATGTGATGTTTTGTGACAAATTACTGGCTTGAGTTAGTGGGTTGTGCCTTCCCAGTGGCAAATTACTGGTTGGTAACCAGGAAAGGGAAATAACTGACCGTTTGCCTCAAGGTAGTATGCTACTGTAAGTTGTCTTTCCTGAAAGAAAGCTGTTATAACTGAAATCTGTGTATTGTTTGGAGAAGTATCATTTAACTTGGTAGTTTTGCCTTGAGTTTTTGCATCCAGGTTCTTCCTGTTACTATTCCATCTGCTGTCATTCTCCTTTAATTTACAGTGACTTCAGTGTTGTTTTGACCGTTAACATATCTGTGTTTACACCAGAAATGCAAGTAAATATAATTTTTTTTCCCCAAAATGTAGTGCTCTCAGTCTTCTTTCTTTTACTATTTTAGAGAAAACCTATTCAAGTATCATTTTCCAAATAGATTACTACTACATTGGTATAGTGACATGTTTTTCTGTAAAAGTAAATGAAATTAGGAGAGTATAAGTGGTCATAAAATATGAAGAATTGCAGATTGAATGTAGGGGATATCTTCTGTTGTGAAAAAGAAGTATGGTCAGGAAGACTAGAGTCCAATGACTGAATTATAGGATCACAGACTCATAGATTTGCCTGACTGAGTCTCTCATCTTAATACTCTCATTGTTACTAGGGCAGCTGTTAGGACTCCCCTAAGCCTTTCCTTCTCTGGGGTGATCAAGCCCAGTTTCATCAACTTCCCCTTGCAGGTCAAGTGCTCCAGTTGTAACCATCCTGGTGCCCTTTGCTGAGTTTCCTTTGATTTCCCATGTCTCTTTTGTAAAGGATACCCCAAAACTGAGACAAACATCCAAATGCTGGATTGCATATATTGTTCCTGGTTCCATATATCAGAGAGATAGCTGGGGTAAGTTTTAGTGGGATGGACTAGGGTATGGATTTAATGAGATGGTTTATGCAAATCTGCAACTTCTTTGTTCATTTAGTGGTGAAGATGCAAGAGGTTTTTTCCTTGCCAAGAATCTGAGAGGTTCACAAGTACCTGCATCAAAAAACAGCACTGAGAGAAAACTCTGAGATCCTGCACTTCAGCAGTGGAATTCTCCATTGCCTTCATTTTAACAAACAATGACAGCATTTTGGTGTGAGGAAAACCAATAATGGCAAATGGAAACACATTAATTAGGCTCAGAAGGAAAGTAATCACAGCAGTTTAAAGACTGCTAGCATTCTTCTTCTTGATGATTCTGAATGACTTAGTATGTAACAATCTCAGTATTACTGCACGTAGAAAACTGGTCCATTTGTGACTTCAGTCATGAATCAAAGATTGAAGCATGCCACTTCTCACCTACTCAAAACAGATATGAGGTTCCTCAAATCCCTTTAGGGACCATGGGGCTGTTTGCATTTAATTCCTTAAAAATTACACTGTGTTCATTGTCTCTTAATGCATTAATGGACCTTGCAATAGTGCAGTCTTCTCCTGGACTGCCTAACAAAAGATGCCTTAAATCAGGAACAACATTTAAACATCTCAAATGATTCTTTCTTAAAGTAATAGTTCTGCTTCACAGGATTTTTTTGTTAAAGTGGTTTTGTTTTGTTTTGTTTTTTCATTTGTTTAACTCTCATGGTTCACTTTATTTTTCAGTCTTCCCTATATTCAACCCCTTGGTGGCTGACTTTTTGGGGTTTTTTTTGGGGTCTTTGAAAGCTGACCTAACAAGACTCTTAAATTCACAGTTGGCTTTTCAAATAAAGGCAAGAACAAAAATAATGCAGAATTTGATGCTTTAGCAATCTATGACTAGCTCTGAGGAAAAGAAAGAAAAAGGAAAAAAAAAAGAATAAAGGGAAAAGTAAAATCAGGGCAAGTACCACCTTCCCTAAAAAAAACTCAAAACAACAAACCCTCAAAACAAAAACCAGAGCACCTCTTAAATGCTGAGAGCTAACATAAGGGAAAGGGAATGAGAATAACACAATGATTTCTATCCTCTGAGTTAATTGGTGCTGTAACCTAACCTTCACATGATTTGATAGATGTTCTTCAAACCAAGACTCTTTCTGTACTGCAGACCAAAATGTACAGCCTAGATCTCAGCAATCATAGAATCATAGAATGGTAAGGTTGGAAGGGACCTCAAGGATCATCTAGTTCCAACCCCCTGCCATAGGCAGGGACACCTACCACTAGAACAGGTTACTCAGGGCCTCATCCAATCTGGCCTTGAACACCTCCAGGGAGGGAGCAGCCACAAACTCCCTGGGCAACCTCTTCCAGTGTCTAACCACCCTTACTGTAAAGAACTTCCTCCTAACATCCAGTCTAAATCTCCCCTCTACCAGTTCAAACCCATTGCCCCTTGTCCTGTCCTTGCAAGACCTTGTCAACAGTCCCTCCCCAGCCTTCCTGTAGGCCCCCTTCAGATACTGGAAGGCTACTATAAGATCCCCTCGAAGCCTTCTCTTCTCCAGGCTGAAGAGCCCCAACTCTCTCAGCCTGTCCTCATAGGAGAGCTGCTCCAGCCCTATGAGCATCTTTGTGGCCCTCCTCTGGACCCGCTCCAACACTTCCATGTCCTTCCTGTGCTGAGGGCTCCAGAACTGCACACAGTACTCCAGGTGGGGTCTGACGAGAGCAGAGTAAAGTGGCAATAAGAGAACTAGTTCTAGTACAAGTAATGATGGGGTAACTGGTCTTCTTGGCATATGCTGAAAAAATGTCATTGGAAATGCAAGAAATCCCTGTGGTAATTTTTGGATGGATTAGTTTAACTTGGGTTTTTTTTACCTGATTCAGCAAGACCTGGCATTCTGTGTATCTCTGCATTGCTGATAATGGTTATTCGTATGTGATCATGTTTGAGTGTGATGGTTTGGGAGTTCCCCCCCCACACTTTGTAAAATGACCCAGACTAGAACTCAGCCACCTGGAAGTTAAGGACTGAAGCTCTATATACAGCTCAACACAATGTACAAACAGATATTTACACTATATACAGAATATTTACAGAAATATACAAGTTAAAGGTAATACAGAAACACAACTACCCTCCCAGAAATCAGAGACCCCAGGAGGGACTCCCAACCACCCTTCCACCTTCTCCCCACCCCTGTACCTTACCCCAAGGTTTGCCTTACACCAAGGTAAATTAGGAGGATCGGCCAGGGGGGGTTAGAAGAAAAGTGGTAGTGAAAATTAATTGGCAGAGGAGTCAGAGCCAGAAACTGCTAGATCCAGCAAGAGTCAGACAGAGACTGAGACTTATCTAATGTTTTGGTTGTTGTTGCAAACAATTCTCCAGCAAGCGTATGAGTGAAGTAGACATCATGATGTTTTCCTTTCACAGCCTATAGTGTAATTTTCTGTATTAAAATATTCTAATTAGCCTCAAAACAGCACATTGAGGATAAGGGTTCCTACGTGAGAGAAGCTGAGGCATAAACACACCCACACCCCTACAGTCATTCTGAAGAGATGGGTTACTGTTTTGTGTTGTCTCAGAGAGAAGGTTGGTTATAACCTAAGAACCTCTACTAGTGGGAGGTGTCCCTGCCTCTGGCAGGGGGTTGGAACTAGATGATCCTTGAGGTCCCTTCCAACCTTACCATTCTATGGTTCTATGATTCTATAACATGTATCCTAATTAGATATTAAGTGGTTTTCCTAATGTTTGGGTTGTAAAATATGAATTCAGTGCCTGGAGATACATTGCATGAAAGATGTATGCTGAATCACACAGGAAGGGAAGTTTTTGATTGAATAATTTATGTCAAGGAGAGGGCATGAGGTTTAATCAAGTCTTATATTTCAAGAATGTGAGACAGAATCACAGAATAGGGGAGGTTGGAAGGGACTTCTGAAGATCATCAACTACCTCTGATAACGCAGATAGGCTGAGATCAGGCTGGACAGGTTTTGAAAGTCTCCAGAGAAGGAGTCTCCACAACTTCTCTTGACAGCCTGTTCCAGTGCTCCATCACTATCAATGTAAAAAAGTTTCTGCTGAAGTTGAAGTGAAACCTCCTGTGTTCTAGTTGGTATCTGCTGACCCTTGTCCTGTCACTGGACACCACCAAAAAGAGCCCAGCCCTATCTCTATTGAACTGAGGAGTGAATGAGATTACTGGTTAAAGGCTAATAATGCTGAAAGAAAGAAATGTGTCTGAGTGACTGGTGGCAGCTCCTTATCTAGGAAGAAGAGGGAGAAGGAAGGATTCTGCTTGGCCTGTGAGGCTTGCACAACTGTATTTTTGTGGGTGTGACATGCATAACATCTTTCATTTTGAGGCTGCGGAGCTGCACGCTGTCAGTATGCTAGCAGCCACATCGAATCTCTGAAACCTTAACCCTATGAAAATGATGAGTTCTAAATAAAAAGACTGAAATATGAAAAACATATGCTAACCTTTACATTCAAATCTATTGGGCACGTTATATGCAGGAATACCTTTCTGACCTTTACAAACATTGATGTATCAAATCTGCCTTCTTGATTTCACAGGACAAAAACCTAAGTAAAGGTATTTGGGCTAACAGTATTGTCACCATACTCTGCAAATATGTGAGTGGATCTTGAAATCTCTGAAGCATTTTCTATTGAGTGAAACTCTTGTTTGTAGGGAGAGCTAGGAGGAGCCTAGGCCTTGATTTAAAATCCTCAAAATAAGACTTTGGGCTGTTACACAGAATGTAGCCTGACTGCTTAAGCATTGCCTGGCAGTTTTTCAAAAGTGAAAAAATAGCTTTGGGAAACAAAACAAAAATAATCCTTAAATGAGTTGGGAAAACATATTTTGATTTATATTAAAAAAAAATATTTAAAAGCTTATAAAATTATCTATATATATTTTATAACATATAAAATATATTATATCTTATAAAATATAACTTTTAATATATAAGCATGTTAATATATATAATATATTACAAAATATTAAAATGTTACTTTTGATTTCTTCTAAAAAAGCTTCTCTTCATTTAGAAAATCCTAGTATGTTCAATCAACAGGTTGCCCAGGGATGTTGTGGTTGTTCCCTCCCTGGAGGTGTTCAAGGCCAGCTTGGATGAGGCCTTGAGTGAGCTGTGCTAGTGGGAGGTGTCCCTGCCTATGGCAGGGGGTTGCAACTAGATGATCCTTGAAGTCCCTTCCAACCTTACCATTCTATGATCTGAAAATTTGTTAGTGGTAAATTTACTTAAGAATAGACTGTTTTTCTCAACCTCTTCCATTCTTTTTCTTTCTTTCTTTTTTCTTTTCTTTTCTTTCTTTTTTTATTTAAACCCATGATCTGCAGATTTCAGCGACCCAGCTGTGTGTATTATATTATCGAGCAACTTTTCAGGCAACTCTGCTGTTGTCTTTGACTACCCTTAGGGTCTAACATATTGTTTGTTAGGATTAAAGTCAGATATTTGTTTAAGACATCTTTCAGTTGGTTTCACAAAGAGACAGTTACCATGTGGAAAAGCTAGAATGATTGCCTGCAGACTAGAAATATTTGGGAAAGGAATATTGAGCTGTATGAGATGGTGCTAAACCTTTTAATGTGACCTTGGTTATAGTGGTGTGTGTGTACACATTCCTCTGACTACCTCCAGCTGAAAAACTATGGTTTGGTTTTTTTTTTTTTTAATGAACCAAATCCTTCTTGTGCCCACAATTAGTATTTATGCACTTCAAATAGTTTTTGTCCCTTTCAAAATTACATAATGTGTTATGTTCTATTTGCAGTCAAAACCATTATCATTATGTGGACAATATGGTAAGCATTGCTTTTTTAGGCTATTACTCCTTTTTCTCATGATGAGAGCCAAAAAGGCAACTAGGGAACAGATTTTGGTAAGGGGATGGTGTGGTCAGTTGTCTAAATGAGTGCTGTGAATAAAAATGAAAGAACAAGAATCTCATGCAAAACAGTCACTATAGTGTCAAGGACTATCCTTATTATAGTAATAGTTCTAGCTACTGCAGACCAATGTTTGTACAGCTTAAGGGTTTATCCTTCCCTCCAGTTCATTCTCCCACTGCTCTGAGCAACTTTATCCTACCTTTTTCTATTGGAGTAGGAGTTGGAAAAATTCAACTTTCTATTTTTGCCTTTTTCCAGATGGATGTCTGTCTGTCTTATAGATTGTTCCAGCTCTGATTTCTTCTTAGCTCTAATGATGAAACCTCTTAGTGAATCTTAACAGGTGCTTTGGAATAATGGCTTTGATCCAGACTATGGCTTCTCCAGTCCTAACACTGATGTACCAGTGGCTTACTGGAAAGGAGTAGCAAACTTCCCTGTACATATGAGCTGTGTTGTACCCAGGCATTAAATTTAGGTCTAGGTGTAGGGGATGCAGAAAATATTCTCTAAACTAGCCCCGTGCTTTGGATCCAGTGATGATGTGGCTAAATATGTAAAGTTTGGATACAGCATAGTTGCTTTTCACATTGTTTTACCTTGTTCCCTGCTGTCACTTGTTCTTGCTGATTTCAGTTGTTGATTTCATTCCACTCTCTTTTATCTGAAGGCAACAGCAGAATGCAGTGCTTACTTGAGGGTCTTCCATGATGCCTTTTAAGATATTACAAAGACATAGATACTACAAAATTGTTTCATTTCATGCCCCAGAAGATTTGAGACTTGAGTAATAAACATAATTACAATAGTTAATCGTAGTGGGATTTTTTCAAAACAAGTTTCTATTAGATTGAAAAGCCACAATAAATCCCAGGTTTTCCACTCCCCATCCAAGATCTTAAAAAGTAGAAAATTATTTTGTAAAAATATTTTGTAGATTATGAGAGCATGAAGAAGAAAAGTGACAGACAGATAATGCAGAAATCCACTCAACTCAATTTCTTTGGACTTTTTTTTTTTTTTTGTGTTGTTTTCATTGTCTATTTAGATTATAAAGTTTATAGACCACACAGGACTTTGTGGTGTTAATACTAACAATCTCAGGATTAAATATGCATCCATGTCAGATAAATTGAAAAATGAGAGAAGGAGAAGAGCACACATGTAAACAATGAAAGGAAGCTTAGCTTCAAGCACTGGCAACATTGGTGGCAATCCCCCCCCCCCATTATTCTGAAACAAGTACATAATGCAGAATTTGTTATGACAGAAATGTCAGACAATATTTATAGAAGTATAACCCTGGATCCCAGATAATGAGATCTAGAAATTAAGTGAGGTATTTTGAAAACTTTATCCTTAGTCTCACCAATTTTTATTTTTAGTTTTTTTCGAAGAGCGCTGGACAAATTCAAAGGGAACAAAGACAATCATGAGAAATCCCACAGTGGGATGTTAGCAGAATAGAGAATAGAAGAAATGAGATATAAGAAATCAAGCTTACTAGATTTTAATTAATTAATTAAATAATTAATTGTTTTCCCTGGAAAGAGTTCTGAGGTGAAAAATGTATCTCCTCCAAAATCTTGGTTTGGTTCATAGAATTAAAAATTACTGTTTCCCCTTGATTTTATCCAAATTGTGCTGTGTTTAATTTTCAGCACCTTGGTCCACTCTGGTAGCTGAGTTCCACGATGGGCTGTGCCGTGATACCTGTGACATGGCAGTTGTGGGTGTCACATGGCTATGTGACAACTACTCCAATGTTGTGATGAATAGGATTTCCTATGCCAGGTAGATGAGTGGAGTAAAAAAGAATGCAGATGACACCAAGCTGGGGGTTGATGTTGCTGGGTTGGAGGGCAGAAGGGCTCTGTAGTGGGACCTCGACCACCTGGACAGATGGGCAGAGTCCAAGGGGATGGCATTCAATAAATCCAAGTGCCAGGTGCTGCACTTTGGCCACAACAGCCCCATGCAGAGTTACAGGCTGGGGTGGGAGTGACTGGAGAGCAGCCAAACAGAAAGGGATCTGGGGGTGCTGATTGACACCCACCTGAACATGAGCCAGCAGTGTGCCCAGGTGGCCAAGAAGGCCAATGACATCCTGACCTGCATCAGGAATAGTGTGGCCAGTGTCTCCCCCTGGACTCTGCACAGGTTAGGCCACACCTTGAGTCCTGTGTCCAGGTCTGGGCCCCTCAATTTAAGAAGGACATTGAGGTGCTTGAGCGTGTCCAGAGAAGGGCAACGAGGCTGGGGAGAGGCCTTGAGCACAAGCCCTATGAAGAGAGGCTGAGGGAGCTGGGATTGTTTAGCCTGGAGAAGAGGAGGCTCAGGGGGGACCTTCTTGCTGTCTACAACTACCTGAAGGATGGTTGTAACCAGGAGGAGGTTGCTTTCTTCTCTCAGGACACCAGCACCAGAACAAGAGGACACAGTCTCAGGCTGCTCCAGGGGAGGTTTAGGCTGGACAAGATGACTTTTGAAGGGCCCTTTCAACTCAATGCATTCTATAAGTGGTCTAGTCAGAAGTCAGGAACAATAGCATATGATTGAGATGATGTGTCCCAGGGCAGTAAGAGGAAATTTCAAGTAACACACAATCAGTTGTATAAATGTTCATAGAATGCTTCATGGAAGACTTACTAGTGCAAATTGTGATTGCAGTTTGGTGACATGGAATGTACAAAGAACAAATAGCTAAACATGAATAAATTATTCTTGGCATTTTTTTTTTCTTGGCAAAACGGATTTCTTTGGAATTCTTCTAAATGGACAAAAAAATTACAATTATTCACAGTGATTTTCCATAGGTCTCTCAAATCACTATTTATTACAGTAATGCATTGCTGACAACAAATGTAGTAACATGAACCTATTAATCCTATTGGTAGGAAAATATTTATAAACTGTAAATTTACAAACAAGTAGGAAACCATTCACAAGGTCTTGCAATGACAGGACAAGGAGCAATGGGTTTAAACTGGCAGAGGGAAGATTTAGACTGGATGTCAGGAGGAAGTTCTTTCCAGTGAGGGTGGTGAGGCACTGGAACAGGTTGCCCAGGGAGGTTGTGGCTGCTCCCTCCCTGGAGGAGGTGTTCAAGGCCAGGTTGGAGGAGGCCTTGAGTGAGCTGTCCTAGTGGGAGGTGTCCCTGCCTGTGGCAGGGGGTTGCAACTAGATGATCCTTGAGGCCTCTTCCAACCTTATCATTCTATGATTCTATGAAAATGTCCACTTTTTGTCCTCAACAGAAGAAAGAGTACATGTGAATTAAGTATTTGCATGCAGGCTATGTACAAACACACATAAATATGTTACAGAATAAGGAAATAATAGCAATACCGTCTGGGACAGGTTCTCGGTGGGAGATCCTGGACAGAGCCACACACAGACCAATATGATCCAAGCAATGCCACACTGCTGCCGATTTATTGAATATAAACATGCATTTATATACCCTTCTAACAGACTGTTCAGACCAACCCATTACAAAAGCAATTGGTCCAAAAAATTAAGGGACAAGCTGTTACCCCAAACAGTTGGCCCAGATCACCCAGATACAAACTCTCATGGAATTCTCTAATTGGTGTAAGTCGTTAAGGTGAGCTGTGTAGGCACCAAACAGTTGGTGCATCGCTATCTGTTTTGAACGCCCCTTGTTTTGCTTTTGTTCTTCCTGTTTAGCTGTTTTTTCTGCAGGCTGCTGTAGCCTGTGTCCTTGGCTGTTGTTTCTCATTCCTCTGGGGGCCGCTTGCTTCTGGCATCCTTGGCCTTTTTTCCTGTGGGCTGTGAAACTTCAGCTTACAATTTAGCAGTTAATACAACTTTGGATTGCTCACATATCCAGCTAACACAGAATGTTTCCTTACAGAAATCACCACTTTTCTGACTCAGACTTATTCTCTGGCTATAAAGAAAAGAATTTCTATTTAACATTTTGGAAAGGTTTAGTGGAAGGGCTAATTAATTACTGCAAGATGATATTTTAAAAATATTAATATAGTTTATTAATATTAAATATGCAGAACTCGCAGCACCCCGATCACCAAAATAATAATAATAACAGGTTCTTGCATCATTATGGAAACTATATACAGGTTACAATAGGATCTAGAAATAACTATTAAATATATATGTTAATTGAACTCTATTAAACTGGAAGAGAAAGCTTTGTGGTCAGTGTACCGCTTGTGGTCAATACTCTGCTTGCTCACTAGATGTACACAAGTTGCTCCTTTCTGCTTATGGCAGAAGGCAATGGTGGATTATAAGAGGCTTTAAGTATTTACTCACAAAAATATTATCTGACAGTACCCAAAGCTCGTGGTGGGGTTGCTGTCGGTAGCCATCAGAGGCTTTGGAGTTTCCCCAAGCTTCTGGGCACTGGAGAAAGGAGACAGACGATCTCTGACCTGATCCTGGCTCTCTGGATGATCTGTGTTACCTCCAGGGCTTCCCCCTGGGCAGAAGGCTTTCAGGTGCAGGCAGATGCCTTGCGGTGTGCAGTCTGGGCACGGTGTCACGCCGGCTGTGCAGGCTGAACACGTGGAGGTATCAGAGCCTCAGCTCAGGATCAATGAGGCAGCAGGCACAGATGCAGCAGCAGACACACCTTGTAATGGCAAAGCGCACGCAGTGCTCCCTGCTGATCTCCTTTTATCCAATACAGCCCGAGACCAATGGGCCTTTGGCCACAGGATAGCCAATCAAATGGCAGTTATCCAAGATGTGACCATATTGGGTGAAGCCATAGGCTTACTTTACCCTTTTTTGGGCAGAACACAGCCTTGCACAAGGCAACCCTGTGCACCTTGTTTACCACAGTTGCTGGGCAGGCCACAGATCCCAGACTTAGTGGCTCCAGGTTCTTTGTCCTTTTCCAGCGGCTGCTCTCCCCAAAACAGAAGGAGGGAAAGCAGAAAACATACCTGGGCAAGCCAGGACATGTACAAACCTAATCTGGCCTGCTTAGGCCTACCATGACAAAAGGTTCATATCTTTTTGGTGGCCACCTAGTAAACTAATAAATTGAGAGTTGTAGTAAAAAAAATGGAATGTATTAGTAGAAATATTCTGATCACAAAAGCCTAATGTAGAGCAGGAGTACACACGAGCAGACTGTGGATTTGGCACGTGTCTATCAGGGAAGATATTGTTTAGAAGTAAGAGTTTAAAACAGAGGGGACAGAAGTGCTCTTCTGAAAATGGACGTCTTTCACTTGTGGCTTTCGTTCTGGTAGTGTGTGATATTTTTAATGAGTCTACTGGACTTTTTAGAGTTCATGTTTTCATTCTCCCAAGATAGTGGTAATTTAAAAAAAAAAAACAGAAATGCAGTATTTTCTGGGAGCTAGCAAAGACTGATAAATTCATTCAAAAACAAACAAACAAATTTAACACTGAGATATTAACTTCAGGGCCTGGATAGTTAGGTTGGTGGGGTGTAGAGCTCGTATCTGAAGTTCTTATTACTCTATTAATTACTAGAAGTTTTTATAGGATTTCCATACTCAATTATCTATTGCTGCTGGCATTTTTGGATGATAGCTGTAATGGTTTGGGAGTTCCCT
>VWZE01002435.1:75382-96493 GCA_013396675.1 Eubucco bourcierii
CCTCCCTGGAGGTGTTGAAGGCCAGGCTGGATGAGGCCTTGAGTGAGCTGTACTAGTGGGAGGTGTCCCTGCCTCTGGCAGGTGGTTGGAACTAGATGATCCTTGAGGTCACTTCCAGTCTTACCATTCTATGATTCTATAATTCTATGATCACAAAACTAAAATTTTATAAGGAATCTTTGGCTTTGAATGTTTTGTAGACTCATAGAATGGTTTAGGTTGGAAGATGATTCAGTCCCATAGGCAGGGATGCCTCCCACTAGAACAGGTTGCTCAAGGCCTCATCCAACTTGGCCTTGAACACCTACCCAGGGAGAGAGCAGCCACAACATTCCTGAGCTACCTGTTCCAGTGGTGTATAGATCATACCATTGTCAAAGAACCCAAATTTATTGTGGTGACACCATCCACAGATCCATGTATTGAAAGACTGCATTCAACTGCTTAATCCAGTGTCTCTGCCATCGGCTGGAAAAACAGAGGAAGAGGTGATTTGTGCCCCTGAGTCTTGTGCCATTTGTCCCAAGGCCCTGAAGTATTTTTTGATTGTTCTGGAACTAACAATCATTATTTCTTCTTTCTACATGGAAGATCAATAATGGGTAGTAGTCCGTAGAGCACACCAGGCTAGGAATTCTCCTAGCAACATCCCTAACCGGGTCTCCAGGTAGGCAGCACACTTCCCTGTGACAGGGGTCTGCCCGAGATATTGGTCCCTCTGTTCCTCTCAGAAGTGAATCCCCTACAACTATCACTCTCCTTTTTTTTTTTTTTTTTTTTTTTTTTTTTTTTTTTTTTTTTTGTTTTTTTTTTTTTTTTTTTTTTTTTTNTGGTGTTTTTTTGTTTTGTTTTGTTTTTGTTTTTGTTGCACTAGTCATAAATCTTGGGGCTGGCTGACATGCCCTGGGCAACTGAGCAGGTGGACTTTCCCCTCCATTCTCCTCTGCCAGATCCTCAGTTTCTAGTGCCCTACATCTGTTACGCAAGGGCAACTGGTAAGACTGAGAAGACCAGGAGGGGGCTCTCCTGCCTCTGTGGGGGGGACCTACCTCCGCTCCCCCTCATGTCCTGGGTCTCCTCCTTTACCGGTTTTGTCTGGATAGGTTTTATAGATTCATAGATTCATAGAATGGTAAGGTTGGAAGGGACCTCAAGGATCATCTAGTTCCAACCCCCTGCCATAGGCAGGGACACCTCCCACTAGTACAGCTCACTCAAGGCCTCATCCAATCTGGCCTTGAACACCTCCAGGGAGGGTGCATCCACAACCTCCCTGGGCAACCAGTTTCGGCGCCTCACCACCCTCACTGGAAAGAACTTCCTCCTAACATCTAGTCCATGTGCTGGTTTGAGCTAGTTGGAATATTTTAATAAAGAAAATTATATTATAGACTATGAAAAGGAAAACAATGGTGATGTCTACTTCACTCATAGGCTTGCTGAGATGTTTAAGAAAAGAATACAAAACAGAGATAAGCCACTAAGGCTTGTTGCCTCAGGCACAGCATCTCGGGCTGTCTAACAGCTTCTTGCCTTCTCCTCTCTGCTGAGTAACCTCACTAACCACTTTCCTTCTAACCCCCCGGCCGATCCTCCAAACTCACCTTGCATGTAAGGCAGACCTTGAGGTAAGGTATAGGGGTGGGGAGAGGTGAAAGGGTGGTTGGGAGCCCCTCCTGGGGTCTCTGATTTCTGTGAGGGGAGTTGTGTTTCTGTATTACCTTTAACTTGTATATTTCTGTAAATATAGAATCATATTCCTGTCTGTTGTGTATGTATCTGCTTGTACATTGTGCTAAGCTGTAAATGTAGCTTCATTCCTTAACTTCCAGCCAGCTGAGTTCTAGTCTGGGTCATTTTACAAAGTGTGGGGGTGCAGGTAACTCCCAAACCGTCACAACCCACCACCTTCCATTCCAAATGCTAGGCTGAGGCATTCTCGGCAGCCAGGGGTCTGGACACCCACATATTTGCATGAGGCACCAGTCTGGGTGCTCACAGTTTTCTTAGCCACGGTATCTGCTCAGGTTATAACCATGGCTAAACTTTGGTGTTTGGGTTTTGGGGTTTGTTTAATTTTGTTTTGTTTTTCTTGGTGTTTTTTGTTTGTGGTTTTTTAGTTTGTTGGTTTTTTTTTTTTCAAAATAATTCTCTCGGCACACACTGCTGATTGGGGTCTAGTGGGACAGCTGGCTGCTAGAGCTCTAAATGTAATCCAGAGTTTTGCTGTTAGAAATATTTGGTAATTTGCACTGAAAAAGCTTAAAAGTCTTAACCTGTTCACACACAACCATGTACGTGACAAAACAGATGTGAAGTTTTATGATCGTGTGTTTAGCCAAGAAATCCGTTGCTCTACTTGTAAGCTGTGTTCAGACACTAAGGATCCAATTAACTAGGGCACATGAAAACAGCTGAAACTCAGGTAGGAGTCACAATTTTCAAATGCACAGTACAGCAAAGCTAAGCAGAGATAAGCAGTTTGAAATGCCCAGCGAACCACAGGCTCCAGCAAGGAGTAGCATTTCTTTGTGTTCCTGCAACTTCACCAGCTATAGCACCAACAACTGCCTGTTACCTGGGAAACAGGCATTAAATTGCTATTTATTCCACTAATTTACTGATAAATCAAGTGCCTTCTAGTCTGTTTTATTATGTGTGCCTTATGCCTTTCTGTTTAACATAGAGCATGCTTTCTCCAAACAGTTTGCAGGAGTTTCTTTTGTGGAAAATTGATCTGCTGAGTAAAGCTTTGATGTTTTCCCAAGGAAGGTGCTGTCATCATCTTCATGGTTTCTAGCTTAAACTTCGCATGCTGCAGGGCGTTTTCTGTGAGGTAACTTTTGCTAAGTCTTTATGGCAGTGCTGTACATATGTAGAAATCGGTACTGTCTGCTGCAGCATCAAAGGCAAAAGCTGGTATCTCAGTGATGAGGTACTTAGAAGTATGATACATTATCTCTGGCAATAGACAGGCATAATCACAACATCTAGAGATAAAATGCAGCGGGAGAATGAGAACACACTGATCCGTTACTACACAGAAAATGGGAAGAACATGGGAAAACCATGCACAAATCTATCCTCATTAAAAAGCCCTAAAACCACATTTGTACTACAATTTATTTAAGGAGCTCTTGTAAAATAAGCAATACAGAAAGACATAAAGCATAAGCTAAAGAAGCTGTAAAAATGTAATAATTACTAGGCTATGCTGCCTTTAAATTGCATCCTATTAATGCACAGAGAACTTTGCAGTTTCATAATTTCAGTAGGTTTACATTACAGTCACTCAGTCTTTGATTTGGAGAGGAACTGGCTTATTGCAGTTTCATGGAAGGGCAGAAATGCAGTTTTTGGATTTCTGACAGTCATTTCTACCTGTTTTTTAACCAGTGCAGGTGGAATGGCTGGGTGGATCCAAAGAAACACCAGAAGGCTGCTGGTCCTAGTAATTTTGATTTCTGAATTTAGAACTATTGTATTTTTCTTTTTCTAAAAGCATATTTTATCAGAGATGTTTTTACTATCATGCCTCCCCACAGATGTATATTAAGGTTATGTGTGTCACCCTTGTGGCATTTCTTGATTTATTTAACAAGTGGTCAATTTGTAAAGAAAAATATTTCTGAAAGAAAGAATCCATTTTGCAATGTTATGTATTCATGAAGAGATCAGGATTTAACAAAGGGTTTTTTTTTGTTTATCTTTTTAATTAGCACTAACTGTGATTTAAAAAAATTAATTCATTAAAAATACCTAAAATTGAATGTCTGGCCTAGCCCTTTAAAGTTTGCCCTAAAAATAATCTGATATCTTTAGCAAAACCTCTACATCTTATTTGTGATTGGCTGAAGCAAATCACATGACAACATGTCTCTTAAGCTGCATAAGTGTGCAAATGCTTCTAGTTCTGACAATTTGCAAACAGCAAGACCTTACTAATCCTGTTGTTTATTGTGTTCATTATGCTACTTAAAAATAAAAATATTCAGAACTAATAAACCCTGAATCGACAGTAGCATGGGTGCCTCAAATTTTCATTTGTTACATTAAGACTTAACACAACTTTGTTTAATGAAGAATAGCACATATTTTGTTTTCTGTACACCATACAGTAAAAGAAAAAGTCAAGTTTAAGTTGTAATTGATGCACTCTAACTTCTCCATTAAGAAATAATTATTCTTATCTGTCTTGGGCTTCAATGCATTTTTTAGTAACAGATTGCCATGGAAAAGAAAAATTGAAGCAAAGCTTTTACTGCAAGTGAAGCATACCTCTTTGATCTGTGAACCTCTAGCATATTAGGTGTGACATGGATTTTGAGACAGGTATTTATTACTCATTTCCAGCATTTGGCTATGTTAGCCATAGTCATTTGGTCTTGCTGATTGAGGACATTGTTTTTAACCCTTAGGAAGAAGTGACTGTAGAAAACAGCGATTTCCATAGGACAGCAATTGATAGTCCAGGAACACATTGGGGAAAGGTTACCCATTCCTGTAGAGAGACTGTGCAGCATGGACTGCTGGCAGGTATTCTGGAGCTCAGGTCCAGTACCTGTATCAGTGTTCTGTACTTCCTTCCCTGATTGCATTGTGCATTCAGATTTAGCCTTACTTTTCCTAATACTCTAATTGGTATAGTGTGTGCTGCTTCTGATGAACTTCTCATGTGCAGTCAGACCATTCTGTAAGGTGGTCCCTTGCAGTCTGTGAATCTGTGAGAAACAAGTTGTGTCAATTCAGTGACACAAGCTGCAGCTGGTTGTGAAGGATGCAGAGTAGCTTGGCTCTCCTGATGCTTCTGGGAGAAAGAGTTCCTGGCAAGTTTCAGCTCTTTCTCTTCACAAAGGCAATTCCAGCAGTGAGAGGTGAGGCTCATTTATAAATGCTCACTGCTGGTAACTGCACAGAAATTCCTTGTCCACTTTATCCTCAGGTAGAGTGCTTTTACTGAATTACATCTACTCCCTCCCTGTTTGTTCTTCCCTAGTTTCCTTAAAGATTTTCTTCCTTAACTTAGTCACCATGTTTGTTTTTAGAAGTCTTCTATTCTCAAAATGCTTGAAGGACAATTTCTGGGAAAAATAGCTCCAGCTCCAAATCTCTGACTCAGCTGCTTTCATAGTGTCATAGTCTGAAGAGAACAAAGAACTGATTTTTCTCTATGGTGAACATATAAGTAGCCAAGATATTAGCATCTCTCAGTATTTTATCCTGTCTGTGCTCTTTGGTCTTGATTATTCATTTTCATTTCTGGAATGGCTTTCACTTCCAGGTGGAAGAGCAAAGCAGCCTGAAACGGCAGGACATCCATGTGATCTGTGAGCATAACACTAAGACGAATTCGAGTAATTGATATATACCAGGGCCAAACTGATGAACAGTTGCATACTCAGAGGTGTGTGATTGGATTACTGTTTTTAATCTAATTTTTGTGAATAGGACCATTACCATATAGAGGCATCAGCAGTTTAGAGAGCTTTCTTGCAGGGTTAATGGAGAGCTTGGTTCTGAAATGACTCTTAGTCTGTTACACTGCAAAACCAAAAAGGCATACTTTTTCAGGTTGGAAATTATTCTAACTCTCTTCTTTGTAGTCACAGGATCACAGGGTGTAAGGGGTTGGAAGGGATGCAAAGAGACAGAATCATAGAATGGTAAGGTTGGAAGGGACCTCAAGGACCATCTAGTTGCAACCCCCTACCATAGGCAGGGACACCTCCCACTAGTACCCCTGCCAGAGCAGGACCACACAATCTAGCTCAGATCACAGAGGAATGCATCCAGATGGACCTTAAAAGTCTCCAGAGAAGGAGACTCCACAACCTCTCTGGGGAGCCTGTTCCAGTGCTCTGTGACCCTTACAGTAAAAAAAGTTCTCCCTTGTGTTGAGGTGGAACCTCCTGTGCTGCATTTTACATCCATTGCTGCTTGCCCCATCACAGGGAGCAAGTGAGCACAAGCCTGTCCCCCTACTCCTGACCCCCAGCCCTCAGATATTTATAAATATTTATTAAACCTCCTCTCAGTCTTCTCTTCTCCAGACTAAAAAGCCCCAGGTCCCTCAGCCTCTCCTCATAAGGCAGTGTTCCAGTTCCTTAATCACCCTCGTAGCCATCCATTGGAATCTCTTGAGCAGATCCTTGTCCCTCTTAAACTGGGGATCCCAAAACTGAACACGGTACTCAAGATGGGGTCTCACTAGGGCAGCGTTATTCTATTATTTTCTTTGTCAAGTAACTGGAATGATTCATAGCACCAGCTTCTTTCAGTGGACGTGTTTATACTTGTAACAGGATGACTAAATTAAACACCAACTGCTGAATGCAAGAAGAGTGAGGGTGTTGAATGCATAATTCTATATTTTTACTTCAGAGATTTACATTTTTTTCCCCCCTCAAAATAAGTTAATATAGTATTCTGTTGATTACTGAATTTATAAAACTGCTGTTGATTTAATGTATAGAATCATAGAATGGTAAGGTTGGAAGGGACCTCAAGGATCATCTAGTTCCAATCCCCTGCCATAGGCAGGGACACCTCAACCTGGTACAGGTTACTCAAGGCCTCATCCAATCTGGCCTTGAACACCTCCAGGGAGGGAGCATCCACAACCTCCCTGGGCAACCTGTTCCAGTGCCTCACCACCCTCACTCTAAAGAACTTCCTCCAGATAACTAGTATAAATCTTCCCTCTGCCAGTTTAAACCCATTGCCCCTTGTCCTTTCGTTGCAAGACTTTGTAAATAGTCCCTCCCCAGCCTTCCTGTAGGCCCCCTTCAGATACTGGAAGGCTACTATCAGGTCTCCTGGAAGCCTTCTCTTCTCCAGGCTGAAGAGCCCCAACTCTCGTAGCCTGTCCTGATAGTAGAGCTGCTCCAGCCCTCTGATCATCTTCATATCCATCCTAGATTGATGTATTGCCAAAGTGATTCTCTCAAATAGCACAAAACATTACATAGATTAATTTTTTTTTTACAATTTATTTCCTTGGATGTTGAAGAATTTTGTATGTTCAGTGTGGTGTTTTCACAACAATTGTTAAAAAAATAGCAAATGAAAGTGCTAGCCTTTCTGATACAAAGGCCAAATCTGAAAATGTATTATTACACAAATGGTCTAGTAAAGTGAAATAAATAAATATTTCATGCAAGTTCTGCATCTGTTCTTAGGGTTCCAACTTAATAGAATCAGAACCTTAGCAATGGACTTGTAAAGTCCATATCACAGGAAAGTGCTTAATTTTGCATAAATTGAATCAGGAGAAATAAGGACAGTGCTTGCATTTTAGAGGACACCAAAATCTTTACAGAATTGAAAACTGCATCTTAAAGTCAACAGTAGCACCTTAAATCCTGGAGCTTTTTATAAGAATGCCTCCAGCTCATAAATGTGTTTGGACAAAGAACTTTGTTATGAAAGAGATTTAGTAGGCTAAAGGAGAAATGAAGGTTGGGTAGAAGTAGGACAATTTCTGAAGATGAAGAAACTCTTTTGCTTGTGTGAATGTAGAGAAGAAAGAGATAGTAATCAATTTAAACCCAAACTTCTTTTTTTTTTTTTCTTTCCCCAAAAGTTGTTTGGAGACCTTTGGTCTACAGAAGTGGCTGACAATATTGGAGATTTCAATGGAAATTGAAACAGGGTTTCAGACTGTTAGCAAATATGAGGTTTAGGTTTAATTGTAGATAACCGGGTATAGATATATTTGTAAAGAGCTACAGGGCTGGATTGTTTTTGTTCCTGCTCTCAATAAGCAATTTTCACTTCTTAAGAGGAACACTGACCAAACCAAATTGCCTGAAGTGCAGGGAACTTTCTTAGCACTTGAGCTTTTAGTAGTAAATTGTATATTGTGCAATCCTCAGTGTAGTTATCAGCCTCATAATGGAGGGCTAAAGTCATAGAATCATAGAATGGTAAGGTTGGAAGGGACCTCAAGGATCATCCAGTTCCAACCCCCTGCCATAGGCAGGGACACCTCCCACTAGCACAGGTTACTCAAGGCCTTGTCCAACCTGGCCTTGAACACCTCCAGGGAGGGAGCAGCCACAACCTCCCTGGGTAACCAGTTTCAGTGCCTCACCACCCTCACTGGAAAGAACTTCCTCCTAACAAGTCATAGGTGTGAACATCTTTACACCATAGCGGTTTTATGTTAGGGTACTTTCTTTACATCCTTCTGATAATTTTTATGGTAAACCTTTTATAAAGAGGTTGCAATGATTTTCTTCTCACTTCTCAGATATCTTCCTGGCTTTTTAAACCATACACTTTCTGTCTTGTATTTTTTAAATGCCTTTTCCCCCACCTTGTTCAGAGTTTCCCCCTGCTTACTGCTTATTTCTTAACTCTCCTTGAGAAATATCACTATAGTGCTCTAGAATCATAGAATGGTAAGGTTGGAAAGGACCTCAAGGATCATCTAGTTCCANATTTGTGCTTGGGATTGTGCCTACCCAGGTGCAGGACCTTACACTTGTCCTTGTTGAATGTCATGAGGTTGACCTGGGCCCACCTCTTCAGCCTGTCCAGGTCCCTCTAGATGTAATAAAAGTTTGAAACCTCTTCTAAATCTTCCAGCTTTTGGTCATAGTTAAACATTATGAACATGTTTAAATTTAAGGGATATTAAAGCATTTAGATATAATAAGAACAAATTAATCAGGCAAAAATAAGATGCTGAGGCTTCGTCAAGTACATTGCGTGAGTATAAAAGGCTCTTGATGCTCCTCTGTAGCTGTTGACACATAAACACCTCATGTAAGACTTAAAGAAAAGAGTTTAAAGCAGTGAGTTATGGTTGTAGCTCTTCTGAAGAAGGGTAGCCATCTTTTAAACAGTTTAGTTGTTTGTTGGTTATTTGAACAAAGAGTAGGAGTGTTTACTATGAGTTCTGGGAGGACTGAGCTCTGACTTCTCCCACAGATCCGTGGGCTGCAGTGGGCTCAGATAAGCTTCTCACCCTCGTACCAGTGGAGGCAGTTGTAACGCTCTCAGCAGATCTCATGGGAACAGGAAGTATAAACTGCAGCAGCTGAAGCTATGGCTCAGCAGGTTAACATAGGTGGTAATTTTTTCAATTTTATGTTAATAGTGAGCCTGTGTTGCCTGTCCTGTAGCCTCTGCTGTGGGACAAGGAATGGATAACAAGGTGGGANTGAGCTCTGACTTCTCCCACAGATCCGTGGGCTGCAGTGGGCTCAGATAAGCTTCTCACCCTCGTACCAGTGGAGGCAGTTTTAACGCTCTCAGCAGATCTCATGGGAACAGGAAGTATAAACTGCAGCAGCTGAAGCTATGGCTCAGCAGGTTAACATAGGTGGTAATTTTTTCAATTTTATGTTAATAGTGAGCCTGTGTTGCCTGTCCTGTAGCCTCTGCTGTGGGACAAGGAATGGATAACAAGGTGGGACAAAGAGGTGGTTGCAGTCACCTCTGTCAGGTGCTGCTGAACACGATGGTGCTTTGAAGTGACTGCTTTAGAAACTTTAACAAGATTTCTTACTGTCTCTTAAAGGCTCTCATTGTTTCTTGTAATCCGCACTTGGGGCCATTTCTTTATTTTTCTGGATGTCTACCTCACTGTGGTGGCAGTAGAATCAAGATACAGTAAGTCAAAGTGTGGTATAAAATGATTTTAGTTGAAGTACATTCGGCTTTGTGTGGACCCTCTCAGAAGCAAAGTACCCATAGAAGGATTTAATGAGCTTTAGATAATGTGCTTTCACTTTGCATCAGTCTTTAATTAATTTTTCCATTCTCTGTGTCACTTTAATCAGTGCAAACTTCAGACTTTATGCAGCCTACCCATAATTTAGTGTGTACTGTAGTTTGCCAGGAAGTTTTAGAAAGAGCTCAGATTTTCCCCCTTCTTGCCAAGCAGAGAAAGGTATCACAGTATCACCAAGGTTGGAAGAGACCTCAAAGATAATCAAGTCTAACCCGTCACCACAGACCTCAAGACTAGATCATGGCACCAAGTGCCACATCCAAACCCGCCTTGAACACCTCCAGGGACAGTGACTCCACCACCTCCCTGGGCAGCCCATTCCAATAGGCAATGACTCTCTCAGTGAAGAACTTTCTCCTCACCTCCAGCCTAAACTTCCCCTGGCACAGCTTGAAACTCTGTCCTCTTGTTCTGCTGCTGCTTGCCTGAGAGAAGAAGGTAACCTCCCCCTGGCTACAACCAGCCTTCAGGTAGTTGTAGACAGCAAGAAGGTCTCCCCTGAGCCTCCACTTCTCCAGGCTAAACAATCCCAGCTCCCTCAGCCTCTCTTCATAGGGCTTGTGCTCGAGGCCTCTCACCAGTCTCGTTGCCCTTCTCTGCTGTCTCTTACAGTGCTGTGGTTTGCTTTAAAATACAATTAGATTTCCCCAGTGATGCTGTAGTATGCTCTTTATGTACAGTTCTGGAAGTTCATTTAACTTCAGTTATCAATCTCAGCAGCTGCTTGTAACATTGAGTACAGCACTAAGAAACACAGATTATCTCCTAAGTAAATGTAAAGATATGCAGGCAGTGCAGTGCAATGTTCTCAGAACAGCCTAACCACAACCATGCAATATTGCTGTCTAACAGACCCTATGCTTAGAATAAAGTTCAAACTCTTTGCCACTATTCTGTGGGATTATTTTTCTTTTTGAATTCTGGGAAAAGTTAATGTGGCTAGACCTTTTTCTAATGGCTCAAATTTGGTCATGAAGTTTGAATGAACAAATAGCCTCTGCTTTAAACTGTCTGCTTTATAATATCAACATCTTCTATGGTCCAGGCTGCTGTCAGTATTTGTGAGCTAACAATAAGCACTTCTGTGGCAATTACTTTGTGACAATTTCTGTTTCAAGGGTAAGAAAGATTTTTTGACACTCAGATAGCATGGGTTTGACTGCCTCAAACATTGCTGCTGCATCACTTAGGAGGGAAACAACTAGAAGGCAGCAGAGAGAACGAAGAGAAAAGCAAATGAAAAGCTATTATGTAATGGGTGAGGGAATTTAGAGAAAAAAATGCAATAAATTTACTGTTTATAGCCTGCTTGTTTCACAGTAGCTTTTAGGGGATTTTTCCCCCCTTCCTATACTTAAAAAGTAAACCAGAATAATTGTTTCAACTAAGCAAGCACATTTAAATTAGGGTAAACCTTAACCATTTCACCTAAATCATAGAATGGTGTGGGTTGGAAGGGACCTCAGAAAGTCACTTAGTCCAACCCCTTCTGCAGTCAACAGGTGCATCCTCAACTAGATCAGGTTGCTTAGAGCCCTGTCAAGCCTCACCTTGAATTTCATCTCCAGGGATGGGGCCCCAACCAGCTCCCTGGGTAACATGTTCCAGTGTTCCACTTTCCTCATGGTAAAGAACTTGTTCTTAACATCCAATCTCTTCTCCATTGTGAAGCCATTGGCCCTTGTCCTGTCACCACAGGCCTTTGTAAACAGCCTCTCTCCCCATCCTTCTTGTAGGCCCCCTTCAGGCACTGGAAGGCTGTTATTAGGTCTCCTTAGAGCCTAGTCTTCTCCAGGCTCCCTCAGTCTGTCTTTGTAGCAGAGGTGCTCCAACCATCTCATCATTTTTGTGACCCTCCTTTGGACCTGCTCCATCAATGTGCTTCTATATCTTCTATGTCTCCAGACCTGGACACAGCACTCCAGGTGTGATCTTGCCACAGTGGAGCAAAGTAGCAGAATCACCTCTCTGGATCTGCTGGCTACACATCTTTTAATGCAGCCCAGGATGTGATTTGCCTTCTGTGCTGCAAGCTCACACTGTCTACTCATGTCCAGCTTCTCATCCATTAGCACCTCCCAGTCCTTTTCCATAGGGCTGCTTTCTATCACCTCAGCCCCCAGTCTGTATTGATAGTGAGGATCGTTCCAGCCCAGCTGCACAACCCTGTGCTTGCTCTTCTTATAGGATCATAGAATAGTAAGATTGGAAGGGACCTGAAGGATCATTATGAGGTTTGTCTGGGCCCACAGCTTGCCCAGGTCCCTCTGAGTGACATCCCATCTCTCTGGTGTATTGAATGGAAAGAAAGAACAAATGAGGTCTGAAGTACAACCCTCAAGGAGTATTCAAAGTGCTTGACCTTGATGATGTTTACATAGGATTTGTCATAATATATTGGTGGTTGGATGGGTTGAAAAAAAGAAAATAAGATATTGTAGCTTAAATGCATTATCTAGTCCTAAGATTAAATGTCAGAATAACCATAGTTTAAAAACAACGAAAATCTGGTTAATTTTTTTTCTTTTTCTTTTCTTCCTTTTTTTTTTTAATGAATAAAATGTCTGCTTTTACATCAGCTATTATTGTGCAGTGCTGATGAGTAGAAAATAACAGGTTTATATTTTCAAAAGGAATTAGTGATGAATTTGAGATTTACAGACCATGAGCTCATTTTCCTTTACCACACAGTAAATTACTTGAAACTATACAGAAAAGGAGACTAATAGAAGGATTAATATATGATATAACAAACTAGAATGGTTTATGTACAGGGGAAAACAAAACATGGCAGAAGTGATGTAGTTGTAAGTGTATTAAAAATAGAACACCTTTGTTTTTACGTCTGAAGTATTTTAGAAAATTCTGTTGGTGGTCTCTTGAATTGTGGGCTTGTGGTGAGAGGCCTCGAGCACAAGCCCTATGAAGAGAGGCTGAGGGAGCTGGGATTGTTTAGCCTGGAGAAGAGGAGGCTCAGGGGAGACCTTATTGCTGTCTACAACTGCTTGAAGGGTGGTGGTAGCCAGGAGGAGGTTACTTTCTTCTCTCAGGCAACCAGCACCAGAACAAGAGGACAGAGTCTCAAGCTGTGCCAGGGGAAGTTTAGGCTGGAGGTGAGGAGAAAGTTGTTGACTGAGAGAGTCATTGGCTACTGGAATGGGCTGCCCAGGGAGGTGGTGGAGTCACCGTCCCTGGAGGTGTTCAAGGCAGGTTTGGACGTGGCACTTGGTGCCATGGTCTAGTCTTGAGGTCTGTGGTATCGGGTTGGCCTTGATGATCTTTGAGGTCTCTTCCAACCTTGCTGATACTGTGATACTGTGAAAATACTGCAATGAATAAATAATTGCTAAAGAGACAGAGGTAACGTAAAGAGCCTGAAATTCAGATATGCTGTGTTAGCTGCTAAATTTGCTTTGCACTCTCCCATGCTTTACTGGGCTCCAGAAAGCAAGGAAATGTCCTCCTCAGCTGTCTTTACAGAGCAAAAATGCTGTTTTGTGTATGAAAGGTCTCGTCATAGGTATAATGGAAATGAAATAATTAATTTCTTAACTTGGTCTTCTCAGGCCAGTGGAGAGGGAAGAGGTTTTCTTTGGGACTTTTGGTGGAGAAAGCTCTGTCTGATCTGACCTAGGCTGGGACGAGTTAAAAGACTATTCCTTGCTGATTCAGGTTTCAACAGCTGTAGGAGGCCATGCATAGCTATCCCACGATCGGTGTTGTTAGTTGACCAATCTCAGGGTCATCTGACTGTGGAAATACAGAATAATGGACTGGACAAAATCCGGATTCTCATTATTGTCACATATCCCCTCTACCATCAGATACAACGGATTTTTCTGTGCCGCAGTGGAGGATGATTCCTTTCGTGTTGGTTATGAATAACTCTTCTAAAAGAAATTGAAATTATTTCTTCCTGACCTGCCAATTCACAGTAACCTTTTCTCCAGCTTAGCATGTTCACTAGGGGTTTTCTGTGTTAATTTTGTGGTCTGACAGACATACAAAAGGCCCTACTCTTCTGAAATGCTACTCTGCTCACTAGTTCCTGAGTACGTTTCTGTGCTTGCTGCTCTGAGTGCTATGTCAGTCTGATCTAAGGGTGATTCATACCAGATCAACAAATCTGCAAGCAAAAGAATAAAATGCCAGTTGATGTTTTTTCAACAAATTCTGAAGGGGAGACATTAATTTTTGAAACTTCAGGATAGACTGGGTAGTGTGTTCCTGTCCCTTTTGATAACTGGCTCTTGTATAATAAAAGCTTGGGATTTATTGTCAATATTTTTCAGTACTCATTTCAAATCATAGTGCTCCAGTTCCTGAATTTATTTCAGATGCTGGCATCCTTATGTAAGCTCAAGGCATTCTGTCTTTCATCTGAACACAAACTGAATTTTAATCTTTCTGTTCTGTCTCAATACCTAATAACTTGACTCGTACACACTGAACCACAGTATGTCACTGCCCATCAATCAGCCAAGTCACCAGAGGCAATGATGGTGTCTGACCCAGAGATAAAACACCCCACATATGAGGTTGACAGTCACATTTCCCCAGCTCTGTAACCCTCAATGAAGAGTGGGCTAGAACACAAGACACTGTGATTGTGTGTGGGGAGTGTCTCTTCTGGGAACTCAAAGGACGAAAACAATGACAACAGCAAGCTGGGATTGTTTAGCCTGGAGAAGAGGAGGCTCAGGGGAGACCTTCTTGCTGTCTACAACTACCCGAAGGGTGGTTGTAGGCAGGAGGAGGTTACTTTCTTCTCTCAGGCAACCAGCAGCAGAACAAGAGGACACAGTCTCAAGCTGTGCCAGGGGAAGTTTAGGCTGGAGGTGAGGAGAAAGTTGTTGACTGAGAGAGTCATTGGCTACTGGAATGGGCTGCCCAGGGAGGTGGTGGAGTCACCGTCCCTGGAGGCGTTCAAGGTGGGTTTGGACGTGGCACTTAGTGCCATGGTCTAGTCTTGAGGTCTGTGATAACAGGTTGGCCTTGATGATCTTTGAGGTCTCTTCCAACCTTGGTGATACTGTGGTATCTACCTGGATATCTTTAACTGGAAAACAAGGTTAAAGATTGGAGAGTCAAAGACTATAGTAAATATAGGATGATTTTCTGTTCAGTTTTAAGCTATTACACAGGTCTAATTGTCTAATTCCTAATCATTTCTGGGATTCTTGAAATGAAGCTGTAGTATCTGCTGGTGAAGAGGAAGAAGACAGAATTTGTGACTGACCAGCTGAGGAGCAGAAGCATTGGACCTCACAGTCGCCAGCACCTATCAATAACAGTTGTCTGAGGATCACTTGTGAGATAATGAATGTTTCTATTTCTGCAGTGCTTCCTTCACTGATAAACCTCTTGAATTTGTAATAGAACTCTTCTCAGGTCAGAGGTGTTGCAAAGGGAATGGAGGGAAAAACTGGGAATGTCGTCATCATCACAGAATATCTAAATGCATTGAACTGTATTAGCTGGATCCCCAGTTCTGCTTATATTTACCTTGTTGTAGGTAGTCCATGCTGAACATGAAACAAATAATTTCAAGTTCTGGCTGCATTGCCACTGGAAGGATTGTTGTGAGGTTCACATGTGGACTTTTGCTGACTACAACTTGCAAAACTATTCAGGAAATGCTAAGATGTATTTCCAGTGTCTTTGAAATGCTGAGATATGAAACACATAGTGCAAAGGTAGCTGGTGTGGGGGGATTTTTTTTGGTGAGTTTTTTGTTTATTTGTTTGTTGTTTTTTTTTTCCCTTTTCTGAAGCAATGCTTCACATCACAAAAAGAAAGATTATTCTTATCAAGGATCCACCCACAAATATGTTTATGATGGAACATTTCCCACATCCTGCAGTAGGTATGAACAGTGGTAGGCAATGCAGAGCTGGATACCAAATGGCTTGCCCATGATACCTGCTGTGGCTAATTTGATGGAAATATAAAATTATGCATTTGTAGGGTTTTGGTTTCTTTAGATGTTCCATTAAATCTACTGCCAAAGAAAGGGGCAGAAGAACCGGAGCTGCAGCCTAGAGAATGGAAGTAGTTTTTTGTTTAGTCAGTGGAAATTTTGGTGTCTAAACACAGAGCTTGGCAGTGGTGAATACCTGCTACTGCAGATAAGAGATACATGTAATTTTTTTTAGTTCTGATTTTACACTCTCCAGAGATTTTGTTTTTCCTCTATTGGTGATTATTTTTAAAGTCTGTCTCCTCCCACCCTTTGTGTTGGCTGCCTCCCCCTGTCATTGTAGTTAATAACTGGCTATTGCAAATGTGGCAGCAGAGTTTTCTGCTGGCCAGCACTATATCTTTAAGCTTCTGAGAGCTAAATTATTTTCTGCTGGAGATTGTTTGTTCATGGCTGGTATTTCTGGCATGCACTTCAAGCTGTATACTTGGCCATTGAAATTATTTTACAAGGCTTCTGTTCTCTCTCTGGGAAAACTGTAACAGATTGTTTTGCAAATGTGTCCTCATGTTAGCATGCAGATTTATGTACAAGCATACACGCTGGCAATACTATAAGCTTCTCACAAATATTACTGCAAATAAAATTTCATCTGTCAGAATGCTTGCAAGAAACAAACTCAAGTCGTGAATATCACTGAACTGAATGCCTTTCATTTGTCCAAATGTTCTTAGAGAATTTCCCCAAAGTTTTTCAGGCACCATTTACAACCCACAGCTTTCCACAAGGAACTGGATTCAGAGTATACTTGCCTGTTGTTCTCTAATTACAGGCTGTATCTAATGTTTTTGAAAGCGTGTCTTATCCAGAGATCCTACCTGCTGAATATGATTTTTTTTTTATATAGATATAGCTGAATACTTTTTTAGCTTGCAAGTAGAAGACTATCACAGATGAGAGACTGTTGTTCTGACTACCTGTGCTTGAATCGGTTGCTGAAATCTGCTCTGCTTTCCATCTTGCCAAATAACGAGAAGTGGAGAAAGTTGAAAACTCACTGACAATGCCTACAATTTGTTTAGTGTTGTTTCTTTCGTATGCCCACAGGCATTATTTCTGAGTCTAACCAATGCTCATTTATATTTATTGCCTGTTTGTCAAGAGGAGAAGAAAAAAGAAAGGAAAAGATTGATGAAAACTGTTTTAGTATAGTTTGAAGTTCTGCTGACAGCAGCAAAGTCGTTACTGCTGCTGCAACATAGGATGCACAAAGAAGCAATCATCTTTCCTTTTCCTACTTTTTTTTTCTTTTTTTTTTCTTCTTTTTTCTTTTTTTCCCTCCTTCTTTTTATAGGCTGTTCCATTGTTTGGCACTACTAATAGAAATGACATGGACAAATTTGAAGGCTCTCTGATTCTGTCCCCCAGGTCTGTAATACACCTTTTCTGGTGAAGCTCAAAGTCCTTTGGAAAGCCTGTCAGGATCATTAGCTTCATGGCACATCCTTACCTCTCTTTTAGAGTACCACTCGTTCTGTGAAACAAAAAGCAGAATCTTGCAAAGAAAGACCAAGCTCTGACTGATTCTATGAAAAAGAAGAAAGCATTAAATGACTTAAATGGTAGAGGAATAGGAAGATCTTGTAGACCTGTGGTAGAAATGCTCATTAGTTGATATGTAGGACTGACCTAGGAGGGCTTCACTTACTGCACTTCTCCCTTCTTGCTTACTTTCTGGGTGAACCAATTGTAGTGGAGGAGTAATTAATTACTGTGAGATGATATTTTAAAAAATATTAATATAGTTTCTTAATATTAAATATTCACAGTATCACAGTATCACAGTATCACCAAGGTTGGAAGAGACTTCAAAGATCATCAAGTCCAACCCATTACCACAGACCTCAAGACTAGACCATGGCACCAAGTGCCACGTCCAAACCCGCCTTGAACACCTCCAGGGACGGTGACTCCACCACCTCCCTGGGCAGCCCATTCCAGTAGCAAATGCAGAACTCATGGCACCCTGATCACCAATTTAATAATGACAATTGGTTCTTTGCATCACTCGTGGAAACTTTATATACAGGCTTAACAGGATCTAGCAATAACTAGTAAATACATACTTTAATTTGACTCAATCAAACTAGAAGAGAAGGCTTTGCAGTCAATGTACCGCTTGTGGTCAGTACACCACTTGCTCACTAGATGGACTCAAGGAGCTCCTTTCTGCCTATGGCAGAAGGCAATGGTGGATTATAAGAGGCTTTAAGTATTTACTCACAAAAATATTATCTGACAGTACCCAAAGTTTGTGGTGGGCTTGCTGTCAGTAGCCATTAGAGGCTTTCGAGTTTCCCCAGGCTTCTGGGTGCTGGAGAAAGGAGGCAGACAATCTCTAACCTGGTCCTGGCTCTCTGGATGGTCTGTGTTATCTCCAGGGCTTCCGTCTTGGCAGGAGGCTTTCAGGTGCAGGTAGGATGACTTGTGATGTGCAGTCTCAGCACGGTGTCACGCTGGCTATGCGGGCTGATTGCGTGGAGGCTTTTAGAGCCTGATCCTGGTCACTGAAGTTCCACACAGCTCAGGATGTAATAAAGTAGTAGGAGCATGGATGCAATGGCAGAAGGCAAATACAATAGGGGAGCACACATGTAATAGCAGACCACACCTTGTAATGGCAAAATGCACGCTGTGCTCCCTGCTCATCTCCGTTTATATTGAGGGCCAAGACTAACGGACCTTTGGACACAGCATAGCCAATCAGAATGGCAGCCAAGTTTGATTGTATTAGGTGAAGCCATAGGCTTGCTTTACACTTTTTAGGGCAGAGCACAGGCCTTGCACAAGGCAACCGTGTGTACCTTGTTTACCACAGGGTTCAAAACAAGTCTGGGCAGGCCACAGTCCTCAGACTCAGTGGCTTCAGCTTCTTTTGTTTTGCTTCTCCCCAAAACAGAAGGAGGGAGAGCAGAAAAACATGCCTGGGCAAGCCAGGACACGTACAAGCCTATTTTGGCTTGCTTAGGCCTACCACAACACTAATGGAAAGAGATTTGGTTCTCTATTTTCTTGGCAGCATGAGCTCTCACTTGCTCCACGTGTTCTTTTAGTAAGTGATGATGGAAGAGAACATTGCAACCCCTGCTAGCTATCTCTGTTTGACTGGTGCAAATTTAGGTGCTGAGGTGCAGACACTCATCCCGTCAGCACTTCTAAACAGTGTGGTAGACAGGTATTTTTTGCCCTGTATCTTCTAACTTGGTGTACATTGCACTTTCTTTTTTCTACCAGCAGAGTGGAAGCAATGCACAGATTATTTCCTTTTGCACTCTGTCAACTTCATGGAGCCTGAGACAGGCTTGATGCAAGACAAATGTCTTTGTAGTGCACAGCATACCAAAGCTCCACAGAAAGCAAAGAAAATTTGTCATAGGTACTGTAATAGCTGGCAAACAAGTATCCTTTGATAAATGATACTGATTTTCACAAAGATCCTGAAAGTCCATGTCTGTGCTGTGCTCTCTTCAACAGTACTGGGTTTTCTGGTTAGTATCATAGCACCACTCCAAGCCTTTTAAAATGAAGTTGTCTTATATGCAAAGTGATTTGATAAACTGCTCAATATCAATACTTAAGCCATCTGTAAAGAGCACATTAAAAGTTTCTAGAATTGTTAAGTGGTAATTAGCTTCTATCTTAGATATACAGTTACATGTAGCTTATTAACACACTGAATTCAGTTTTGAGTTGAATATTAATGATAAATTATTGAAACATCTATTAATCATTTGAAGTTTTGCTAGCTATTTACCAGTGAGCTGCTACAGCAAATTCTGGCTTTACATTTTACATTTATAGTGCTGTTGCTAACTACTGTAAGGTACAAATTTAAGAGCTAGCAGGAATGTATTAAGAAGATGCACTGGTGGTTAGATTCCTATGGTTTTGTGTTGGTTTGAGGCTAATTGGAATATTTTAATGCAAAAAATTAGATCATTGGTTGTGAAAAGAAAACAATGATGATGGCTATACCATTCATTCATTTGCTGAGAGGGATAAGAAGTCAAAACATAAACAATACTCTCTCACTTTGTCCTGGGATGTTGCCCTGTTCATTTCTCTGTCTGGTCTGTGTCATTAGATTTTGTAACTTCTTTTTAACCCCAATCTGCTTTGATATCTCACCTCTAATCTCGGCAACTAATGCATAAACTTTGCTTTGTTTATGTTTGTCCCTCTGAGATAGAGGGGGAAGGGAACAGAGAGGGGGGTAGCTTTGAGCCCTTCTGGGCAGTTTTCCTTTGTCTGTGTGAAGGTTTGGGAGTTCCCTACCCCCCCACACTTTGTAAAATGACCCAGACTAGAACTCAGCCGGCTGGAAGTTAAATGATGAAGCTCTATTTACAGCTTTGCACAATGTACAGCAGATATTTACACTATATACAGAATATTTACAGAAATATACAAGTAGAAGGTAATACAGCAACACAACTCCCCTCCCAGAAATCAGAGACCCCAGGAGGGGCTCCCAACCACCCTTCCACCTTCTCCCCACCCCTGTACCTTACCCCAAGGTTTGCCTTACGTGCAAGGTAAATTAGGAGGATCAGCCAAGGGGGTTAGAAGAAAAGTAGTTAGTGAGGATTAATCAGCAGAGGAGTCAGAGCCCAGAAGCTGCTAGATCACCCCAGCAGCTGCTGCTCCAACAAGCGACAGAGAGAGACTGACTTATCTAATGTTTTGGTTATTGTTCCCAAACAATTCTCTAGCAAGTGTATGAGTGAAGTAGACATCATGATGTTTTCCTTTCACAGCCTAGAGTGTAACTTTGTCTATTAAAATATTCCAATTAGCCTCAAACCAGCACAGTCTGGGAGGGAATTTGGATTTCTGTATTGTTTCTAACTTGTATATAATTCTAATTACTTGTATATATTGCATATATATGCTTGTAAATTTTGCCATGTTCTAAATATAGCTTCATCTTACTTCCAAACCATCTGAGCTAGTGTTGGAAATTTCAAATAGTGTGTGTGGGGAAGCTCCTAATCCACCACAGGTTTGCTGATAAATTATTGTCAGGCCGAATTCATCTAACTGCCTGAAAAAATAAATCTGTTTTGTTTTGGTTTTTTTTTTTTGTGTATTTAAGTGTACTCTACTTTGTAATCACATATCTAAACAAATTACTAAAGGAACCCCTAAACATTAATAAATTACCATCTTATAATAAAGACTAACTAAAATTAACATCTTATAATAAAGACTAACACTAAAATGACATTCCAAGATTTAAGAGTAATTTCCTCCCTCTCACTTCTGCTGTCGTTTCTGTGGAGATTTTCCCCTTTCAAATTGTGCAAATGAAGATGTTTGGCATACAATGGTAATTATTGCCAAAGTATATGGGACATATGTTTTGTCTATGGTTTGTTTCTTCCCCCCCTCC
>VWZE01002435.1:112544-134954 GCA_013396675.1 Eubucco bourcierii
TGGATGAGGCCTTGAGTGAGCTGTACTAGTGGGAGGTGTCCCTGCCTATGGCAGGGGGTTGGAACTAGATGATCCTTGAGGTCCCTTCCAACCTTGCCATTCTATGATTCATTCTACATGATTCAAAAAAAAGTAGGAAAGAAAAATGGGATGATATATCTCCATTATACCCTTTATTAAGGAAAAATATGTAAGAATGAGTTTTTAAGCTGAATCAGAAATATATAGGATAAAAAGGGAGTTTGTTTGCTGCTAGTAGTATCTTCAACATTTAGTAAACATATATAAATAGCATGCTCTAAAAACATTCAAGAACCCAACATTGACATTAGGGTCTAATCCTATATCATCTGTTCCCTAAGTTCATTCATTTAAAATTATTTAAGTTTCCGTCATTACTGATGCTGGCAAGAAAAAGCTCAACTATAACCACTGTTTGTGTGAGAACCACCTGCAGAGAGGAATAAATTGAGCCATATGCAGTCAATGAACTTTCAAATTAAAGCCTAAGTGAAAACTGAGTGATACCTAGGCTGACCTGCTGAGAATTGAGGGCTGAATATACTCTAGGGAATACAGCAGACAGTTCTGTATACCCACAGAATCATTTCTACGAGAGGTTAAATTATAATATTTTTAGCAGCAGATATTGTACAGATAGTACTGCTGTGAGTTGAATTTCAATTACTTCTCTTTAAATACAGATTTTCTAAGTGGTGGAGGTTGGTCTGTTTTGTGTGGGTTTTTTATTTATCTGTTTTAAGAGAAAAGGTTAAAATGATGGAAATCAGAAACTTGTTGACTCTTGTATTAGGTGATAAGTTACAGGAATGATTTATTTATTTCATATATCATTTTAGACATTAAGTAAATTAGCATTTTTTTTATAAGGGGAATATCTCTTAATTTATTCAGAACTAAGTATAAGGGAGCTTTGAAAACTATGCAGTGAGATCTGTTCCATTACTCATTCTATGCATATCCTCCCTTCCGAAGGCAATGATCTTCTGTATGAGTTAAGGGACATTAATAATGGCCTTTCAGCAAGATCATATTTTTATGTAACTGAGATGAACCAGGGTCAGAATCAGTGCTAATCAGTACTGGCACAGGGAAGACATCATTATAAGGGATAATGTCAAATAATGTAGTGAAAAAAGTCAATTCTTGGAACTAAAATGAACCTTCTTCCTGTGGCTCATGAAAAACAAAGACTAAACTCTCTGTCTTTCAAAGAGTTAGAAATGAATACTTTTGTGATTGGTTTTAGATGTGCATAAGATGTTGAGATTCAGAATTTTTTTTTTTTTTTTTTTTTTTAAACTCTGAAGTAGGAGGAATACTCAGGAAAGCAGTCTGAGGAAAAAAAAAAAAAACCCAACCAGAACCACTGCTTTCATTTATATGTAAATTCAGGGTTCTTTGAATCAATTTTAGAGACATGTGTGTCATGTTTGAATGTGAATTCAAGCAGCCTGGGCAAATCAAGCTGTGACTCCATTGAGGGCAATGCAACATAAAGTGGGACAATGCTTCTGGGATGCTTCAGGTTAAGGAATCTCCTAGAGGAAAAGTACACAGAAAAGCTTTCCAGGGGGTGCAGTTTTTCTTTCTTATTGGAGTTCTCTTTTGGGATTTAAGAAGAAAGATGCTGATGGTCAGATTTCCATTATGCTATGCTTAGTGACACTCTATGTGAAAAGCTAAATACCAAAAAGACTGTGTTTTGGTGGTTTTTTTGTTTTTTTGTGGTTTTTTTGGTGGGTTGGTTCCCCCCCTCTCCCCTCCCCCNCTGCTGGATGGAAACACCAGAGAAAAAAAAACAACCCCAAACAACCAAACCAAAAACCCAAGCCAGAACAAAAAAAAAACAAACCTCAAAACAGGGAAAGAAAAGATGCTGACATTTTTCACTTGTCTTCGAGGCCAGAAAAGAGTGATTGAGCTAATGAGTTTGGCTTTGCTTTGAGGGCTGTTAGAGAGCAGGATCTCTGGGAGGTCTGGGAGGCCTATGGTATCTGGAGGGTTGGTCACATCAAGCATGTGAGAAAAATGGCATCATGAATGGCATAATTAGATCAGAATAAGAGCTTTGTTTTTTTTTTTTTTTCTGCTTACTTAAGTACCTTAGCTTCCAGGAACCTGGCCAACTGTTTTTGCTTACACCCTGCCCCAACATGTACCTTATTTCACAGATATATCTCTTTTGAGATGTAGATCAGGCTCTTAGTTCCTCCTTTTAAGGATTTTCAACTCTAATACTCCAAGTTAAACTATGCTCTAAAGCAGGGCTTTCCTACATCTGTTTTCATTTTTCATATAGTTCTGAAGCGTTCTTTAGGTTACACTACATAAAAAGAGGAAGATGTGGGTTTGCACACTTCCAGGAAAAGCAGAGGATAAACATTTTACAAAATAGATGAATGTTCTGACTATCTGGTTACTGAGTGAGAAGACAAATAAAAATTACTGAATCAGAAGCTAAGTAATTGAATGCCAACATGTAGAGGTTTGGAAGAAAGGGCAAACAGAGAGAAGAGTAAGGTGAAAGACTTGATGAGCAAAATTAGGCACTGACATGTCTACAGGGTGAGATGAGAAATTCTGCAAATGCCTGTAGCACCTGATTGTTGAGACAGATTCTCACAGAAACCTTTAAGCACAAATTCTTCCTCCAGTGAATCTTTGTATCTCTGCTAGAATCAGTAATATTTTGTGCCTATGGGATTTACAGCATTCCTTTTTGGCAGACCTTAATAACTGCCTCTTCCATACCCCTAGGAAACATCAAGAATTATTTAGTATAATCTAGGAAGTGCTGAGACTTGTGGCTGGGGGTCTTAAACACTTGTATGCATTACTATTTATCTAGCCATAACACAAAGTACAAAGTACCCAGAAAGTTGCAGAATAAGGCACTGGAATCCTTGAGATTGATTTACTCAATCAAGCATAATACATCCCTGGGCAAAAGGACTCTGTGGGTCTTGACCAGCAATTTAATCCCTATTTTAGGAAATGGAGTTGGATAATTCCTATGTATTCCATATGTAGCCCACATATAAAGGAAGGCATTTATCCCTATGTAGCAGTTATATTTTTCTGTGCCAAATATTGCAGCATTTGAAATCAAATCCTTACAACCCAGCTGAAAATTTAAATTTCGTTACTGGGTTTGAATATTTTTTCCAGTGTTATTTAGCAACAGAAAAAAAACCACAGACCTCTGCCATAAAAATTAAATGCACCCTTTTGTTTTTAAGATGTAACTACATATAACTGGTAAAGAATTGTAATTGCTCAGTTAATAGAATCATAGAACATGAGGGGCTGGAAGGGACCTCGAAAGATCATCTGGTCCAGTCCCCCTGCCAGAGCAGGATCACCTAGAGCAGATCACACTGGAATGCATCCAGATGGTTCTTGAATATTTCCAGAGAGGGAGTCTCCACAATGTCCCTGGGCAGCTGGATCCAGTGCTCTGTCACCCTCACAGTGAAAAAAATTCTTCCTCATGTTCATATGGTACCTTCCATGCATCAACTTCCACCCATTGGCCCTTGTCCTGTCACTGGGCATCACTGAGAAGAGGCTGGCTCCATTCTCCTGGCACTCACCCCTTACATATTTATAAACATGAGTGAGGTCACCCCTTAGCCTCCTCCTCTCCAAGCGAAAGAGCTCCAACTCCCTCAGGCTCTCCTCATAAGGGAGATGTTCAACTTCCTTAATCATTTTGGTAGTTCTGCGCTGGACTCCCTCAAACAGCTCCCTGTCCTCCTTGAGCTGGGGGGCCCAGAACTGGACACAATACTCTCTATGAGGCCTTGCTAGGGCAGAGTAGAGGGGAAAGAGAATCTCTCTCAAGCTACTAACCACAACCTTTATAATACATCCCAAAATGGCATTGACCTTCCTGACCACAAAAGCAGACTGCTGGCTTGTGGTCATCCTTCCACCTACCAGGACTCCCAAGTCCTTCTCTCCTTCACCTCTCTCCAGCAGGTCAGTCTCCAGCCTATACTGATACATGGGATTATTCTTTCCCAGGTGCATGACTCTACAGTTGTCCCCATTGAATTTCATTAAATTTTCCCTGCCCAACTCTCCAACCTGTCTCTGGATGGCAGCACAGCCTCGTGGTGCATCAACCTCTCCACCCAGCTTGGTGTCATCGTCAAATTTGCTGAC
The DNA here is from genome assembly GCA_013396675.1 of Eubucco bourcierii. NCBI lineage: Eukaryota > Metazoa > Chordata > Aves > Piciformes > Ramphastidae > Eubucco > Eubucco bourcierii. The sequence goes on from VWZE01002435.1 coordinate 116,736, forward strand.
AGTGCACTCCATGCCCTCATTCAGGTCATTAATGAATACATTGAATAATAAGCTGCAAAGTAAGTAATTACCTAATAAAATAAATTTAAAAACTAACAACTCCAGGAAAAAAAAAAAAGACATATTAAGGAACTGTGAATGCTTTTGTGATGAAAGCGAATTGAAAGTTGTTTTTTGTTGGGGAAGAAATGCCATTATGGACCAGCTTCCCAACAGCACTGCAGGGGCAGCCAACCTAAACATTTTCAAAACCTTGCCAAGATTATGACTTGAGTGCAATAACTTGGCTGCCCAAAATAGCCAAGGAATGGTCTGTGATTTGTTAGGTCTCGTCAAGCCTGTAACCTATGCATATTGTTTCTTTGCAAGTTCTTTACTCCAATGCATGACCAAGCTGGGAGCTGATGTTGTTGGGCTGGAGGGCAGAAGGGCTCTGCAGTGGGACCTCGACCACCTGGACAGAAGGGCAGAGTCCAAGGGGATGGCATTCAACAAATCCAAGTGCCAGGTGCTGCACTTTGGCCACAACAACCCCATGCAGAGCTACAGGCTGGGGTGGGAGTGGCTGGAGAGCAGCCAAACAGAAAGGGATCTGGGGGTGCTGATTGACACCCACTTGAACATGAGGCAGCAGTGTGCCCAGGTGGCCAAGAAGGCCAATGGCATCCTGGCCTGCATCAGCAATAGTGTGGCCAACAGGAGCAGGGAGGTCATTCTCCCCCTGGACTCTGCACTGGTTAGGCCACACCTTGAGTCCTGTGTCCAGTTCTGGGCCCCTCAATTTAAGAAGGACATTGAGGTGCTTGAGTGTGTCCAGAGAAGGGCAANAGCTGTGCCAAGGGAGATTTAGGCTCAAGGTGAGGAGAAAGTTCTTGACTGAGAGAGTCATTGGCTACTGGAATGGGCTGCCCAGGGAGGTGGTGGAGTCACCGTCCCTGGAGGTGTTCAAGGTGTGTTTGGATGTGGCACTTGGTGCCATGGTCTAGTCTTGAGGTCTGTGGTGATGGGTTGGACTTGATGATCTTTGAGGTCTCTTCCAACCCTGTTGATACTGTGATACTGTGAATTACACTTGCTAAATAGAACATTTAGACTGGACTCTAGTACCTGTGTTTCCTTACGGAATTTATTAGTGTCATGTTGTTTTCAAGAGATAAATGTCATCTTTTCTTGTAGAACAATACTTATTCAGTCAGATCTATTCTACATTTACTGTGTTGTGTTTTCCTTTTTTCTAACTACATCTGAAGAGAATAAATCCTTTCCTTTTGTTTTCTTGTGCACGAGGCTTTCAAAAATAGAAAGAAAAAAGTACTGTTTGAAATGTGATAGTTCACTTTCAAAGTACTGCATGTGACTGGAAATAAAACAATTCCATTTCACAGAGTGATCTGTTTTTGATGATTTTTTTTTATCTTCAGATTTACTGCCATGTCAGAAAACTAACTTGAAAGGAAAAGTAGGAAAGATATTTGTACTCTCTTCCTGAATGTAATATTACCGAATACCTTGAATGTCTAGATTATTGGCTTGCTGGGTGCAGCACAGAGACTTTCTTTGACTTTTGACTTTTTGAGTTTCACAGAGCCTGAATAAGCAAAATCTCTTTTCCAGGTGCATGAATGCAAGTATTAAGTTTAGAAAAACTCCTTGACCTTTAAATCCTACTAATTCAAGAGAGCCTGATTTTTTTCTGATGTACATATATACAATTGTGAATCACTAAGTATGATATGTATTGCGCTATTTTGAATATATTCTGTATTAAACAAAGGATAGAAGCTTCTGTGGATCTCAGTGAGATAACTGAATTTATCAAAGAAACAAAGAGGATGGTGTTATCCATTTTGCTTGACATCTTTCAAACTGCAGATAGGCAACTGAGAGTAATTTGTCCCACTAGTGGGAGGTGTCCCTGCCTATGACAGGGGGTTGGAACTAGATGATCCTTGAGGTACCTTCCAACCTTACCATTCTATGATACCAAATGTTAAAACATACTTGCTCCAGATCTTAGCTCAACTTATACTAAATGTAATGCACTTTACAATATCTGAGAAGCTCAGGTGGGAAACAGGACAGCTGGAAAAATCTTCTGTGTAATTTTGAAAGGTCTTTTCAATCTCCAAACCTGTCTGACTGTTAGGCAGGCTTGAATGAAGTTTTCTCCAACTGTGTGTGAAACCCAATAAAGTTCCTGGAAACTGAATGTGCACAATGACTACATATCCTACTTCTAGTGCCTCCCACCCTAAATAATTCCTTCATAAGTTGAGGAGAGACTTTCAAAGTTTGTTGAAACTTTAGATGCTGAGTATGGTGAAAGGTGGTTTGGGCTTGTAACTTTTAGAAGCACATGATTGCCTTTGTGGATGTAACAAGTAAGCAAAGATTGTGTAACCAAGTCTATTGTGTTAATTCATTCCTTTGGTAGTAGGCACAAGTCCATCAGTCTGTTATTCCGTGGCATTAACCCTCCTCTGAAGCAAAATCTTCCCAAGTGCAAAGCTACTATTGCAGCCAAAATGCTGGTGGTGTTAGAGTAGGTCTAAACTGCACTATGCAGTACAACCTGGAGGCACTCAACACAGACCTGGGTACAATAACATTTCTGACCTAATAATTCTCAGACTGGGGCAACACCTAGTGATAACTAGGTAGGGAAACTTCATAGAGACTGTGGAAGGCCAGCAGGGAATACATTTAATACCAAAACTACCTTGCAGACTGAGGTAAGGCTTAAATAATATGAAGTCCTTGAATAGGCCATCTACACTAGACCATAGGAGTTGACTTGAAGTTTGTAGCCAACAGAAATGTCTTAAAAGTTATCTAAATTGTTGTAAGAATGACATAAATGGTAAGGAACCCTTGCATCTTGAGGGTAAGGAGGCATTTGTCTTCCATTAATAAAGAAAACAAGAAAAATATCATTTCAATGACTGTGAGTTGTTCTTCACTGAGTCACAAACTCCAGCTTCAGCTTCGTAGTTATGCATCAGCATGATATACTGTTTAGTGGTTGGGCTAATATGATATGTGAATTCAGGAAATCAATGGTATGATGAAATAACATGCAAATAATATTCTAAGACTCCCTCCATTAATATTAGCAGAAATGGGAAAGAGAGCATTTTTATAGTACTTGCTTAGAAATTTTATTCACACGCAGAGAGATATACACATTTGCATGCCATATGCTCTGTTTAAAGATACTGCCTGTGCTTATGTGTATGTCTGAGAGTTTTATAGTAATGTAATTCAGCCAGAAATTATTCTTGATTTGCATGTGTTTAAATATGTAAATTCAATATAAACTACAGTAAATATCTGCATTTTTACCAGTCCTTGAAATTAGAGTTTGCTATGAGTTGTTGTGGTTCATGGTCTGGGGAGCATAAAAATATACAGGAGGACTCTTTTATGTCAGGAAGTGCTGAGTTACAAGCAGTTCTTCAGTAATTTTTTCTAATTCCCAGCTACCATGCAGAGTGCCTTGAACAGTTGCAGCTATTTGGTATAACTGAGCTGTGCCTCTTGGTGTTCATAAACAACGTAGCTGTGGCCAGATAGGGCATGAGCAGTGAGTGCTACAGGTACAAAACTGAGGGAAATACTGAGATGCATATTTTCCTGTAGGTGTAACTACCTCGGGCAGGATTGGTGTGTTTTTTAGTGCTCATACATGTTTTGGCAAGGTGTGAGGGATGCAGTCTCCAGCCTGACTACAGTTATTTTCTAGTTGTGGAGAGCTGACTTTGCTGGACCTCTCGTTTGTCTTTGATTTGTGTGTATGTCCCTAGGAGGCACAGTAAGGAGATGGAAGGCATAGTGCTAAGAGAGTTAGTGGGACATTGTGCTCTCAAGTGGAGATTCTTGTGGTGCAGTGGCCTATTATGTATAATGCTCCTTGATGCAAAACAAGATGTGTTTTTCTACAGCTCCTAGTTGCTTAAACCAGACACAGGTTCTTGGTGTGTTAAAAGTCAGGTAAACCCATATTTTGGTCTGTGGGATCCAGAAGGTTGAGTGAAGACTAGGTAACCTGCAGTCCATAGTCCTTGGTGTGAAAAAGGTTTTTGCATTTATCTTATACTTAATGTGTTCGTAGAATCATAGAATGGTAAGGTTGGAAGGGACCTCAAGGATCATCCAGTTCCAACCCCCTGCCATAGGCAGGGACACCTCACACTAGTACAGGTTACTCAAGGCCTCATGTGTTGGGCTTTTCAAATCTGTCCTGAGGTGACAGGACTCTTGCTTGGTCAGTTTGGGCTCTCTTCTTGTACAGTGCACCTGTAATTGTAGGTCACCATAAAAATGGAGAGACAAATTCACAGAATCACAGAATGTCAGGGGCTGGAAGTGACCTCAAAAGATCATCTAGTGTTGTGTTGTTTCCCCCCCCTTCCTGTCAGAGCAGGATCACCTGTACCAGATCACACAGGAACACAGCCAGGTGGGTTTTGAATATCTCCAGAGAGGGAGACTCCACAACCCCCCTGGGCAGCCTGTTCCAGTGTTTTGTCACCCTCACAGTGAAAAAATTCTTCCTCATGTTTACATGGAACTTCCTGTGTCTCAGCTTCTGCCCATTGGCCTTTGTCCTTTCATCAGGCAACACCGAGAAGAGCCTGACTCCATCTTCCCTGCACTCAGCCTTTACATCTTCATAAACATTGATGAGGTCACCCCTCAGACTCCTCTTCTCCAAACTAAAGAGCCCCAGCTCCCTCAGTCTCTCATCCAAAGAGAGATGTTCCATTCCTTTAATAATTTTTGTGTCTCTGTGCTGGACTCTCTCAAGCAACAACCTGTCCTTCTTGAGTTGGGTGGCCCAGAACTAGACACAGTACTCCAGATGCAGCCTCGTCAGGGTAGAGTACAGGGGCTGGAGAACACCTCTTGACCTACTAGCCACATCCTTTTTCATACTCTCCAGAATGGCATTGGCCCTTCTGGCCACCAGAGCACATTGCTGGCTTGTGGTCAACCCTTCCATCAGCTAGGACCCCACATCCTTTCCCTTCCACTGTTCTCCAGCAGATCAGTCCTCAACCGATGCTGATCCGTGGGGTTGTTCTTTCTCAGGTGCAAGACTCTACATTTGCCCTTGAATTTCATTCATCTTCTCCCTGCCTGACTCTCCAGCCTGTCCAAGCCTCTGTGAATGGCAGCACAACCCTCAGGTGTGTCAGCCACTCCACCCAGTTTGGTGTCATCAGCAAACTTGCTGACAGGGCACTCTGTGCCCTCATCCAGGTCGTTGATGAAAACATTGAATAATGTTGATCCCAGTACTGACCCTTGTGGGACTCCACTAGATACAGACCTCCAATTAGACTCCATCCCATTAACCACAACTTTCTGGCTTCTTTCCTTCAACCAGCTTGCAATCCACCTCACTACCTGATTATCTAGGCAACACTGCCTCAGTTTAGCCTGAAGGATGCTGTGGGAGATAGTGTCAGATAGAATCATCGAACCAATCAGGTTGGAAGAGATCTCCAAGATCATCCAGTCCAACCTACCACCCAGCCCTGTCCAATCAGCTAGACCATGGCACTAAGTGCCTCATCCACTCTTCTTGAACACCTCCAGAGATGGCGACTCCACCACCTCCCTGGGCAGCCCATTCCAATGGCAAATCACTCTGTGAAGAACTTCCTCTAGATATCTAGCCTATATCTCTCCTGGCACAGCTTGAGATGCTTTACTGAAATGGAAATAAACCACATCCACTGATCTAATCCACCTGGTTATGTTCTCATAAAAGGCTATCAGGTTGGTGAAACATGGTAAAACTTAGTGAAACCATGCTGGCTGCTCCTAATGACCCTCTTGTCCTTGATATGCCTAAAGACAGTGCTGAGGATAAGTTGCTCCAGTACCTTTCCAGGTATGGAGCTGAGGCTGATGATCTAGTCTTGCCTGGGTGCTCCTTTTTACCCTTTTTGAAGATTGGAGTGATGTTTGCCCTCCTCCAGTCCCCCAGAACCTCTCCTGTCTACCATGACTTACTGAAGTTAATGGAGAGTGGTTTGGCAATGACCTGTGCCAGCTCCCGTGAATGCAAGCCATCAATGAGTCAAATATTTGTATCTGCACAAGAGAACTGAATATGGAGGATTCCTCTGTCAGTGGAGGAAACAGTAGCAGACATGATGGCAAATACACCAAGTTCAAATACAATCATGGTATAGCATTAAAAAAGAGAGAAATTATTCTTCACTCATCAGCAATTAATTGGCCTGTGTATTAAACCTGCAACAGAAATATTGATTTTTGGATGCATGTTTTTCAAACGACACAGGTAATAGTAATGATGAAGAGTTATAAAGTATAACTGTCAGAAAGAAGAATCTAGATAAATGTCTTCAGGCTAGAGAATGGAAATTTGATAAATGTCTGTGAATTCATAGAGCTCTGAATAGTCACCTGTTATTTGGATTAATTAGTGAGAATTGAGGAGGAATTATATAGAATCATAGAATGGTAAGGTTGGAAGGGACCTCAAGGATCATCTAGTTCCAACCCTCTGCCATAGACAGGGACACCTCCCACTAGTACAGGTTACTCAAGGCCTCATCCAATCTGGCCTTGAACACCTCCAGGGAGGGAGCATCCACAACCTCCCTGGGCAGCCTGTTCCTGTACCTCACCACCCTCACTGGAAAGAACTTCCTCCTAATATCCAGTCTAAATCTCCCCTCTGCCATTTTAAACCCATTGCCCCTTGTCCTGTCCTTGCAAGACCTTGTAAATAGTCCCTCCCCAGCCTTCCTGTAGGCCCCCTTCAGATACTGGAAGGCTACTATCAGGTCTTCTGGAAGCCTTCTCTTCTCCAGGCTGAAGAGCCCCAACTCTCTCAGCCTGTCCTCATAGGAGAGCTGCTCCAGCCCTCTGATCATAATCTTTAAACTAGAGAATGGACAATTTAATTAGACATCAAGGCAAACTTTAATAGGACAACAGATGAAACCACTATGATTTCAATCATTGCAAATACCTAAGGCTAGAGATAACACTCAGGTTTCCTTGCTTGTAAAGACCTAGTCTCTGTTGATAAAGGTTTCTGGTTCTAACAGTTGTAGTGTAATCACCATGCAAAGCCACAGAACTGCTCCTTCTTATCATATTGAGTTGTTTGGTTGACAGCCTTGCCTCTTACCCAGACTTATTCACCCACTTTTTATTCCCCTAAATACAGACTTAATTCAGGTTGACTCTTATATGCACTACATATGGAGTAAGAGGGGAAAAAAAATGAAGTTCTTTCCTGAACGTTTGGTATTGCTATGGATAACAATAAGATTTCAATAGGTGAGACAAATATACTTAGGCTGTATAAATGAGCATTTTTTCATCTACCCTAGAGCAATGACTGATCTGTTCTCTCTACTGCATCTTCTGTAACTTCAACAAAATTTATCAGTGTGCACCAATCTGCTGAGGAGTCTGTGAACAGATATCATTCTGGATATGAGTTAGAAATGGAAAAATAAGATATCTGTTCTTTTTTCTTTACCATATGTTCTCCAGGCTTCTCCCTACATATATTTTTAAATTAACTGAAGCAAAGAAGTTACAGTCTGAGCAGAAATCTATTCTTTGCAACACCTCATTAATTTGAGAGAAAGGGGCACCCATCAAGCTAAGTGCAGGGCTAGACTTCTAGCTTTTGTTCTGCTGTTTCTTTTCTATAATTGATAAAGGCTTTCTTACAACCCTCAGCCCCTGTAGGTAGCGATTACTCATTCTGTTTCACTGCCTCTATCTTTTCTTCTGTAAGCTTTAACTCATATTCTGTAATCTTCCTTGGTTCCCTCCCTTCATCCCCAGTTCCATTAGATCTTTGAGCTGTCCTTGCAGAGTTGTGCACTTTACTTTTAAACTGATTGCATTTTTTTCTGAGCCAGTGAGACTGTAGCCTGTTAGGCATTGATTAGTGCCTTGCAAGATTCTGCGAGCTGTATTAACACTCAGAGGTTCTAAATGTTTCTTCTTGTCATAGCTGCATTAGCTTTTTGTATCATTATTTTAATGACATATTCTATTTGAAATGTAATAGCTCTGTGACGCTCCCTGGGACCATTCCACAGAGCACAAAATTCATGTGCCTGCGTTAACCATGCCAATATCTCAGGTGGTTATAAGTCCTACCATGCTAGGCCTTCATGTAGAGTCTTAATCCCCTCCCATGAATCTGTATGAATTTATACTTTATTCTAATCAAATCAGGTTTTCATCTTTTCTCTAGAGAAAATCTAGTAGATGTGTAGGCTGCACTGCAAGAGGGTGGAAAAGAGCTGAAAAGATGCCATTTTTGTGTGTCATGATGAAGTTAATCCTGTGGGCTTCTTTGGTCTGCCTGGTGATTTTTGGATGTTGGCATTTCCCTTTGATGCTTCATGTAGTCATCCTGAGATGCAAATAGATCTGCTAGCATAGGAGTTTAGGAGTGAAGTAAAAGTAGCTTGTTGATCTGATTAAGTGAAATTATAAACCTTTGTATAAACAAGACCTGTATATTATTCTAAGATTTCCATAGTTCTTTCTCTGAACACATACTTTGCTACCTCTGAGTACCCCTTGTAAAGGTCATGTTGACAAAGAAACTAAGGAATGGTTCTATGAACCAAGTACTGTATAAATTTTAGTGCCCTTATGATATAAGGCTGCTATGGAAGACCGACAGCACTTTCAAATCTGTGTCAGTGCATGCCACAATAATGCAAACTTATTGTCTACCTGTCTTCAAGACTAGGTGCAGAAATGATCAATAGTGTTTACCAAGTGGAAAATTTTCATTTATAACATGGATAGTAAGAACAAGGTAAGGAAAATTCAGGACTTCGCTGCCCCTTCAGGTACGAAAAAGTTTACTAAAATGATGTGATGGTTTGGGAGTTCCCTGCCCCCCACACTTTGTGAAATGACCCAGACTAGAACTCANGGTGGGTTAGAAGAAAAGTGGTTAGTGAGGATTAATCGGCAAGAAGTCTGAGCCAGAAGCTGCTAGACTGCCCCAGATGCTGTTCCCCCGTAGAGAGACTGAGACTGACTTATCTTCATCTTGGTTTCTTTTCCCAAAACAATCTCAACAAGCCTATGAGTGAAGTAGACATCATGATGATTTCCTTTCACAGCCTATAGTGTAATTATCTCTATTAAAATATTCCAATTAGCCTCAAAGCAGCACACACCCTTAATGTTTTTTGGTGTATTTAAACCCAGATGTTTGCTTTTAGGACTGATCTGACCTGGTAAAGAGTAGTTACTTTTGCTACTTCACCATGGAAAAAAATTTTTTTTTTCTTTTTCTGTAATCATTCTTCATTCAGACTAAGAGAATAAAGAACTGCTTGAACCCATTAAAATGAGGGAAAAATAGAATCAGTTTTAGATTCAGGTAACTGACAAGACTGCTCTTTTTGTCTATTTTGTATTATTATTATAAATGAACCTCACAAAAATAGATTAAAAAAACAAGTGAATCTCTTCTTTTTAATTTGATTTTTTTTTTTTCTTGTTATAGAAAAGTAACTCTGGATATTGAAGAGCTTACTTTTTGTTGCATTTAGGAGTTGGTAATGGATTTCTCTTTGCAGTTTCTCCCTTATAATAAGAATTTCTGGACAGGTTAACTAGTTAACCCTTATAAATTCTACTTTTTTCATGCAGCTATATGATAGTACTTCTAGAAGAAAGAGTTCTGTTTCAAATGAGTGCCCCTCAACTTAATTAACATACATTAGATGAGCCTACCCATAATAAAGAAGTGACAGGGAAGACTTTGAAACGCATTGCTTTAGAAAGTTTGCAAATGTCTGGAACAATTTTGCTGCTTCATTAGTCTTCAAGGTCATGTAAGAAAGTTTAAGGCTTAAGAAAGTTGGAGGGAACAGCTGCAGCTTTTGAAAACACTACAGGCAAACTTGAAACGTAGTATTGTCTAAGCTTGACTGTTTCACTATATTCTGCTAATCTCTTCGTTTGTTTAAACAGATGTTATTTGCTTGGTGAATAGCTGAATTTTAAATACACTAAATTATTATATAAGGGAAGAAATCCTGAGGTTAGAAACAAAAAGTTAAGCTCAAGAAAAGTTCAAAAAGGAAATATTTTCTCTAATATACTAAAAAATGTGTGAAGTACCCTTTTTTCTGCCTTGGAAACTATACATTTTGATGCTTTGTTTTTAAATGAAAAAGTTTTGTTGTTGCTGCTGAATAAAATCATTATATTCAAGTAGTTAATATTTAAACCCTAAACCCAGTCTTTGTTTACATGAGTACATTTGATGCTAGTGAAAGAAGAAGAAGCCTAACTCAGGGAATCACAAATTCTTCATCTCCCTTTGGTGCAACATTGTGGAGCTCATGTTTTACCAGCACAACTTCTTACTTAAGCTAAGTCAATTGGCATTAAGTGGCATGGAGGCACAGGCTTTTTGACCCATGAATTGTCTACATCATATCCAAACTCACTTTTTTTCCTTCATTTTATGAGGCNTTTTTTTTGGGGTTTAAAAAAAAAAAAAAAAAAAAAGGCTTATATTACATGTGGAGTGAATAATCAGTTCCCAGTAACTGTTACATAACATATCAATATCTGTCATTTTTGAAGTCTACACTTCACTGGTCTGAAGGCTGGTGAAGTATACACATTAATTCCATGAGCATATAAAACATGTAGCTGAATACGTGCAGCTATGAGTCTAATCTGATCTGCTCAGCTCAAAAAGTCTTTAGCTTTGAGTGCTGAGGAATAAATTTCCTGCTAGAGCAGTGTTTTGCCTCTAACTAGCCCTTCAACTTCTCAAAACTAAACAGAACAGATGGTACCTTCTGCAATAGCATATCTCTTTAACATCATGCTGAGGCTTTGGTTAAGGAAGGGCTCTAGGCACTGATTTCTGCTGTGCTCTACTTTTTGGTTTTTTCTCTCTTTTTGAGAGACTCCCATTTCTGTCAAGACAACATATTTAGTCAGTTACAATTGCTGAGTTCATTAACAAAAGTGATTCAGTACCACTCTGAATTTCCAAGCTGGTTTATTTTTAGTACTTTGTTAATAGGAAAAAACCCAACTCTCTATTTCCTCTGTTCTAACCTTCACTCTGCATTCTCTGCTTCCCTCCACTCCCTGCTTCCTTCTACTCCTCCCACAGGTAGACATCTGCTAACAATTTTCAAGAACAGAGAGATGTTTTTGATGGAGCTGGGGAAGGCTAGGAGCAGAAAGGTGGTGCATTTTAATTTATTTCATCCCTGCCACTATCCACCTGTACAGCAGAATGTTAATTTTTCCTTAACTGACTCTAATTTGACAGAGGCTATAAACAGCTTAAAGAACAACAAAGAAATATGTATCTTGTTGCTCTGCTTCTGACATTTCCATGACATTTTATCAAGTGATACCACCATGGGAGTAAGCTAGGAGAAGCATAAAACTTTTGAAGGAATTTGTTTTCTTACAGGTGATCATTTTTGAGAATTTGTTTTGGTACTTCTCCCTGTTGTGTTTGTTGTGTTCTCCCTCAGGCTGTAAAAGAAAGCTTGCATTCAGATCTTTCTTTTTTTTTTTTTTTTTTGGAAACTATACATTTTGATTTTTTTTTTTTAATGAAAAAGTTTTGTCATTGTTGCTGCTGAATAAAATTATTATATTCAAGTAGTTAATATTTAAACCCTAAACCCAGTCTTCATTTAAATGAGTACATTTGATGCTAATGAAAGAAGAGGAAACCTAACTCAGGGAATCACAAATTCTTATCTCCCTTTGGTGCAACATTGTGGAGCTCATGTTTTACCAGCACAGCTTCTTACTTTAAGCTAAGTCAATTGGCATTAAGTGGCATGGAGGCACAGGCTTTTTGGCCCATGAATTGTCTACCTCATATCCAAACTCACTTTTTTCACATCTTTCACTGTGATCTTTCAAATGATTAGTAATATTAGTGATGCCTAAATTCTTAGTTTTCCTCCTGCAAAATTAAACAGGAGTGATTTTAAAAAAAAATGAGTGAGACTGAGGCTTCTGCTCTCAGGGTTTTTTTGGTACTGTACAATGTTTTTCAACATGAAACAGAACCTGAGGCAGTTCCCTCATGTATAATCCTTCCACAACATTTATTAGATACCATATTCAGCGAAGCCTTGGAGAAGACCTGATAGTAGCCTTCCAGTATCTGAAGGGGGCCTACAGGAAGGCTGGGGAGGGATTATTTACAAGGTCCTGCAATGACAGGACAAGGGGCAATGGGTTTAAACTGGCAGAGGGGAGATTTAGACTGGATGTTAGGAGGAAGTTCTTTCCAGTGAGGGTGGTGAGGCACTGGAACAGGCTGGCCAAGGAGGTTGTGGCTGCTCCCTCCCTGGAGGTGTTCAAGGCCAGATTGGATGAGGCCTTGAGTGAGCTGTCCTAGTGGGAGGTGTCCCTGCCTATGGCAGGGGGTTGGAACTAGATGATCCTTGAGGTCCCTTCCAACCTTACCATTCTATGATTCTATGATTTTCTTACCTACTACCTGGTTGCTTATTTCTTTCTCATTTTCTGCGCTCCAATTTGCCTTTTTCTAATGCAGAGGACTGTTTTGACACAGTCCTGTGAAATTATATGTTTCCTCACTGTTTGCAGATTGAAATGCTCTTGTCTTGGGTGAGATGTAGCTCATCTACTAACGCCTCTCTATGAAGAGAGGCTGAGGGAACTGGGATTGTTTAGCCTGGAGAAGAGGAGGCTCAGGGGAGACCTTATGGCTGTCTACAACTACCTGAAGGGTGGTTGTGGCCAGGGGGAGTTTGCTTTCTTCTCTCAGGCAACCAGCACCAGAACAAGAGGACACAGTCTCAAACTGTGCCAGGGGAAGTTTAGGCTGGAGGTGAGGAGAAAGTTCTTGACTGAGAGAGTCATTGGCTACTGGAATGGGCTACCCAGGGAGGTGGTGGAGTCACTGTCCCTGGAGGTGTTCAAGGTAGGTTTGGATGTGGCACTTGGTGCCATGGTCTAGTCTTGAGGTCTGTGGTATTGGGTTGGACCTGATCTTTGAAGTATCTTCCAACCTTGGTGATACTGTGACACCTCACTGAAAAGGGGACCTTCCCCATCTAATGTCCTGTTATGTATTTTGAAAAATATACAATATACAAAATATTTTGAAAATCTGCCTCAGTTTGGCCTTTTGCTGCTCCTTGAACTTCCTAATGAACAAGTGTTCTTGATACAACCACAAAGTAGTTTAATACTGGTACTTCTCCCTGGCTAGTCATTAAGATGAGACACAGACATGATGTGCTTTCAGCTGACTGTGAGTTTAAGATAACATCCCAAGGGCCCACATTTGAAGATTTATGCTAAACAGTAAGCAGTACTTCAGAAATTTGATGTCAAATACAAAACCCTTCATAATATAAGTAATAAAATATTAATATTTCATGTGCACTGATGTTTTCTTCAGATTGTGAAAATGTTCTCAACAACAGAGTTATTAATGGTGCAGGCTAGTGAACGTACAAATGTGGCTCTTTCCAGAAGTCTATAGGATTCAATTATTCTGCCTTCTTTCACTGGGTTAGCATTTTGCTCCAATAACACATTTGGTTTTAATTTCATATCTGACCACAGGCATTGTTTTAAACCCTGTCTCTCCACAGTATATTCTATTTTTCAATACTCTTCTTTTCTGATGGAATTGACTTTTCTGTTGCTACAAGAACTGTTGTTGACTTGTTATTTATTTATTTATTTGGCTGTTGTGCGTCTGCTGTTGGTTTTACTTGAACTCTTCCTTTGCTTTTTTTTTGTGTTTTGGGAACTGATTTCAGTCAGAGGTTCTTAGGTCAAAGGACTTTCTTTTGCAGGTGGCAAAGGTTTTACTCTGGGAAAGCAAGCAAGTTACATCTTTTCTGTGTTTATTTCTTCAGTGATTTCACCCATTTCTGCTGGAGTGTGGCCTCATAAATGTTAAAATACTTATGTTTGGAGGGATTTGCCTTAAAGAATTTATTACTTTTGTTTTTTGTTGTTGTTTGTTTGGTCTTTTTTTTTTCTAACTAGATGATATTCCTAGCATTAGCAATATGGTTTTTTTTGTCATTATGCCTTGATACAATTTTCATAGTTCTATTATTCAAGCATTAAAGTCTTTTTATATCATTAGCAAGAAAATATCTGAGTTAAACAGACCTTGAATCAGGACTGAATAGACTTAATTTTCAGAAGTCAGGAACTCCTTTTGTTCTCATATTGTTGTTCATCATGGCACTTGTTTCTGACGAACGAATTATTGATTTTAGAAGTTGCTCTCATTCTTCCCTTTCATTGGTCTCGTTCATGTTTGGAGATTCTGTGCCACATCCTTGTTCCTTATAACTTAGATTTCAGCTGTACTGACTCTCCTATCCAGGTCATATGTGCTTCACCCAGCAGCAGCTGATATCAACTCTGAATGTTCTGATCTGTTTTTCATTTTCTTTCAACCTTTTCACAGAGAGGGTCTTTCACTATCTAATAGACGTAGCCAAGGCACCAATTTATTTCCTTTAGGCAACTGAAATCAGTCTCTCTGAGCTGTCAAATTGCCAATTTTCTGTGTGAATGAATGTTGAAAGTCACTGAGATGCGAACAGTAGATGCGTTGTGACCATTCTTATGTTTATATGGCAAGGTTAGAAGCCTAATAGATTCAAATTCAGCAAGTATCATCTTAGACAATGTATTAACAGATGGTTATAGAATAATGAATTAATTTTACTGAAAAAAAAAGGAATAGAAAGCTTAAAGTAATTCTTTACAATTCTGATGATGCCCTCCCCCAATTATTAAATGAAAACCTCACAAAGTTTTTTCCATGCAGAACGCAAAACTGTTTTTTCACTCCTGAGAGTAGTTTATAAGAGAAGAAAATAATCCAGTAGTAAAATTTGAGAAGACTGTGCCCTTATTGTCAGTGCTCAAAATCAGCAATGCTCATTACAATTTAGTGTCATTTGGTATATAATTTGCATATAGTTTGTGTAAAACACAACTCCCCATACCCACACTTGATGTTAAGGGTGGAGTTTATAGCTCTTAGCATGAGTCTACCATATTTCTCCATAATGGAACATTTTGTATCAATTGAGTAACTCTAATTTTGGCCTCATGTTGTTGTTTGGTTACCATAGACTACTGCAGCCCCTGATTGAGCCACATGTGTTATATATGAGCCTGCTCTAAAAAAAAAAAAACAAACCCCAAAACAACCAAAACCAAGCAAGCAAACAAACCCCAAAAGCAAACAATTTTACATGATAGACATTATTAAGCTGTGAAGAAATATATGAAATTATTTGAAATTCAGTAAGACCAAGTGTAAGGCCCAGTACCTGGATAGGCACAATCCCAAGAACAAATAGAGGCTGGGTAGGGAATGGCTGGAGAGCAGCCCTGAGGAAAAGGATCTTGGAGTCTGGGTTGACGAAAAGCTCAACATGAGCCTGCAGTGTGCACATGCAGTCCAGACAGCAACCGAGTGCTGGGCTGCATCAAGAGCAGCGTGGCCGGCAGGGCAAGGGAGGGGATTCTGCCACTTTGCTCTTGTCAGACTCCATCTGGAGTACTGTGTGCAGTTCTGGAACCCTCAGCACAGGAAGGACATGGAAGTGTTGGAGCGGGTCCAGAGGAGGGCCACAAAGATGCTCAGAGGGCTGGAGCAGCTCTGCTATGAGGACAGGCTGAGAGAGTTGGGGCTCTTCAGCCTGGAGAAGAGGAGGCTTCCAGGAGCCCTGATAGTAGCCTTCCAGTGTCTGAAGGGGGCCTACAGGAAGGCTGGGGAAGGACTATTGACAAGGTCTTGCAATGACAGGACAAGGGGTGATGGGTTTAAACTGGCAGAGGGGAGATTTAGACTGGATGTTAGGAGGAAGTTCTTTGCAGTGAGGGTGGTGAGACACTGGCACAGGTTGCCCAGGGAGGTTGTGACTGCTCCTTCCCTGGAGGTGTTGAAGGCCAGGTTGGATGAGGCCTTGAGTGAGCTGTATTAGTGGGAGGTGTCCCTGCCTATGTCAGGGGGTTTGGAACTAGATGATCCTTGAGGTCCCTTCCAACCTTACCATTCTATGATTTATTTTGTGGTGACATCCATAATTTGCAAGCTACCTCACTTTACTTTTTGTAGTAGTCTGCTAAATAATTTTTAGACACATTAGTCAGCCAGGGTTACAAAGAGAAATAATCAAAATTGCTAGTTACAAGGGAAGTATCACATTTTATAACACACTGTCAAGATGGGCTTGTAGCTTTCAAGCAATCAATTTTCAAAGTATTCATTTATGTATATCCTTATCTTTGTGAGGAATATTTCACCATTTGTACTCCTTGAAGTCAGTACAGATAATCCTCATCCTTCCGCATTAGCGGCTCTGTTAATTTCAGCAAATATTAGAAGTGCTCTGGATAGCAATGAAACCTCACTTGTAATTTTTAGTCTGCTACTGCTATTTTAGAAGGTAACTACATGAGAGTAGGTAATTAGAAAGAAGTCTGCACTATCAACATTCTTTTCAAAGCAAAGATTTTCTCTTCAAACCACATTTACCTGAATATCTCTCTTACCAGTGCTGTCCATCGTCATCTGCTACCTTTTCTCTGGTACTAAGTCAATGGAAATGGAATTTTACAGGATTTGAAGATTTCTTTCAGTGACTGTGCTTATGAAAGCAAAGGCCAGAGAGGCCATTAAGAGTAGCTAACCAAACCTATGTAGATCAATGTGGCAACCCATTTTTAAAAAATTGTGCCACTAATTACAGCTGAGCTATTGTCCGCTGTTCAGAGTGACATTCAGTCATAACTCAAAGGCTTTGTGAAGGAAGATCCAGCAAATTTGCTGTTTACCATTACTAAAAGAAGTCTGAGTTTTATTTTTGCATTTTATAATATTCAATATGATATCTGGGTTTGACCTCCAGTTACTGTTACCTGGTATTTGCTATACTGGTAGATCAGACATCTACCAAAACTTTTCTTCCCGTTCTAGAACAGGAATCACCACAGAATCACAGAATGTTAGAGATTGGAAGGGAGCTCCAGAGATCATCAAGTCCAACCCATCTGCCAAAAGCAGAATCACCCAGAGTAGTCCAAACAGGAATGCATCCAAGTGGGTTTTGAAAGCCTACAGAGGAGCAGACTCCACATTACTTCTGGGCAGCCTGTTCCTGTGCTCCATCACCCTCACTGTAAAGAAGTTTCCCCTCATGTTGAGGTGAAACATTCTATGTTCCAATTTGTAGCCGTTGTTCCTTCTCATTACTGTGCATCGCCCCACTGGCTCCATCCACTTGCACCTACCCCTCAGATATTTACAGATATTGATCTTCTCTTCTCAAGACTAAACAGCCTCAGGTCTCTCCACAAGGGAGATGCTCAAGTCTAATCATCCTTGTGGCTCTCCATTGGACTCTCTCTAGCAGATCCCTGCCTCTCCTGAATTGGGGAGCCCAAAACTGGACACAGTATTCTAGATGTGGTCTCAGCAGGGCAGAGAGGGAGAAGACCTGCTAGATACACTTTTCTTGATGCACCTCAGGATGTCATTGGTCACTTGTTTCCTCCCATCCACAAAGACAAGATGAAATGCACCTGAACTATTCTAGATTGATATTTGCTCAGGCTGGTTTTAGAAGTTTGGTGCTAGACATTCTTCTACCTCTGAATGTGGGATGGTGTTTTACCTTCTTGACTGCTTAAAGGAAATTTTGGTACAATAATCTGTCTCTAATTACTGAATGAGGTGGATTAAATATGACCTTTTTTTTTTGGCCAGCTTCCTGGCATGGTTGTCAAAATCAGTAAAACTATGTAGTGGCTTCGTAATTATTTGTGTTCATACCTAGATACTTTTTTTCCTTTCTCACCCCTCAAAATTCAGTAACAACAAAAATAATAACAAAAGCAAAGCAGTGGTTATCATTATTTTCTGTCACTGTCAAGAGAAGGATGCACAGTTTCATTGTCCTTGGTGAGGTGGCTGCATCTTGTCATACCAGCTCAGTGAATGTGCATGAAATATCCTTTCCTGAGCCAAGAAGTTTTCCATGGCAGCGTAGTATGCTCATTCACATGAATATGTGATGGTTTTGGAGTGTGTCTGTGTGTACAAGGGAAAAAAAACCCCAAACTCCAACAAAATACCTCCACTTGCAGTGTGCACATGCAGCCCAGACAGCCAAC
>VWZE01002437.1:4742-20994 GCA_013396675.1 Eubucco bourcierii
TTTTGTGTTCCCCCCCCCCCCCTTTTTTTTTTATTTTATTCTACAGCCTAGGATTCTGGGAGAGAAATATGAAAGCAAAAGAGGAAGAGGAGTGGCTATCACCAAAAAAAGTTCTCTCCCAACTCTATTTGCTTACTAGGATATCATTCAAGTTTTGTTAAGAGTGTCTAAAAATAATTCATAGAATCATAGAATGGTAAGGTTGGAAGGGACCTCAAGGATCATCTAGTTCCAACCCCCTGCCATAGGCAGGGACACCTCCCACTAGTACAGGTTACTCAAGGCCTCATCCAATCTGGCCTTGAACACATCCAGGGAGGGAGCAGCCACAACCTCCCTGGGCAACCTGTTCCAGTGCCTCACCACCCTTACTGTAAAGAACTTCCTCCTAACATCTAGTCTAAATCTCCCCTCTGCCAGTTTAAGCCCATTGCCCCTTGTCCTGTCATTGCAGGACCTTGTAAATAATCCTTCCCCAGCCTTCCTGTAGGCCCCCTTCAGATACTGGAAGGCTACTATCAGGTCCCCTCGAAGCCTTCTCTTCTCCAGGCTGAAGAGCCCCAACTCCCTCAGCCTGTCCTCATAGGAGAGCTGCTCCAATTCTAAGAGATTAACCTAATTCTCCTGACTGAAGTCTGAACGTGCCCATGCGGAGCCACCCACTCTACACAGCAAGGCAGAACACACACACATCCACACACCCCATGCCTGTTTACATGACCTGCAACTTGTGAAGAGGATTTCACAGCTCCATTTTCTACCTGCTTTGCTGACAGCCATCTAACCACATGCACAGACTGCTGCTGCTGGTCCCTCTCCCAAAACCTTGATTTCTCCTCTCTTAGCCCCGTGCTGGCTTAGGGTTTGCTTTGTGTGGGAAGAGCTGTGGCTGCTGGCTGCAGCAAGGGCTGTGCTGCTAATCAATCTATCATGCTGAAGAGCAAGACCTTTGCTGCTGCTCTGTTGTACCTTCTGGGTACCTCTTTCAAGTGCCTTGGCCTTTTGGATTAAATGCTCCCTTCTTATTATTACTGCCAGGAGGAGGAGTCCTTTCACCTCGCTGCTGTTGTCCCTGTGTTATGTGACACTCTGATGTTATTCATACACAGAGACTCCTTTTTCCAGCTCCATTTAATGACAGAACTTTCACTGAATCACAGATGTCAGGGGCTGGAAGGGACCTCAAAAGCTCATCAACCCCCCTGCCAGAGCAGGATCACCTGTACCAGATCACAGAGGAACACATCCAGGTGGGTTTTGAAAGTTTCCAGAGAGGGAGGAACCTCCACAACACCCCTGGGCAGCCTGTTCCAGTGTTCTGTCACACTCACAGAGACAAAATTCCTCCTCATGTTTCCACGACACTTCCTATGCTTCCTCAGCTTCCACCCATTGCCCCTTGTCCTGTCATTGGGCATCACCCAACAGAGCCTGGCTCCAGCCTCCTGGCACTCACCTTTACATACTGATAAACATGAATGTGGTCTTGCTGGTCCTAACCAGCACAGCTTTCTGGCTGAGGTGCTACCTGTCCCCCAGCATATTTAAGGCCTCACTCTCTGGAGTGTAGCCACCTTCTTTCCACGTTGGTGTGTGTTTCTGCTTAGCAAACTGTCCTTTTAGCTCCATGTTGCCTCTTCTATCCACTCCCTTCTTTCCACCTGGGGCTCTGTCTCCTTAGAGAGGATTCTCTGTGCTGCCTTTGTGGCAGACTCTGCTTCCCAAGGGCTGTACTGCAGTGGTTCCTCATTGCCAGAGAAGGATCCTGCCTGTTTGGTGCCAATGTGTACTACCAGCTTGATCCTTCTCTTGCCTTGGACCCAGCAGCAGACACTGGACTGGGACCCTCTTGAATGAATCTCACCATGTGGAAACCTACATATAAAGGACTCTCGTATGGGAATAGAATCACAGAATGATAGAGGTTGGAAGATGCCTCTGGAGATCATCTAATCCAACCCTCCTACCAGAGCAGGCTCAGCTAGAGCAGCTTGCCCAGGACTGGGTCTGTCAGTGGAGATTTATTGAAGTAGAGTCCCTGGTGCTGCTAGTGTAAGTTGTTGCACACTGAAGACCATGCCTGCAGGAGGTCACTTAAATGGCACCCTAAAGTTGCTCTCTTTTCATTTCCAAAGGGAAATTAGGATGACTTGCTCAGATTTGGAAGTCTCCAAGATGTCTCATTCTAGGTGAGATGTGGGATCCCACATAAGACATGATTCATCCTGTATGGGACATATTGGCACTGACAATGCCTTAGTTTTCTTTCCAGCCTCCCAGCTTTTCATCTGGCAAGGATCATTCAAGCACCTAATCTCACAGCATGGGTGGTTGGCTGAGTAAGGCAGAGCAGGCACAGGCCAGACAAAATCACCCACAGGATGCAGAATACTCCTTGGTATTCACCACAGAGTGGAAGTGTGTACAGCAACCACGTACACCAGAAGGGAGCTGATCTGCTTTGATCTCTCCCAGGAGCTGAGAGGGAATTTCACTCAGCTGAAGTGTCTCCATGTGGCCATTGTTTGCTGCACACTTTGCATGGCTGCACGTTGCATGTCTGTTCTCATGTGGCTCCTTGCACCCAGCAAACTGAAGAGCACCCAGCACTGGGAGAGCAGCAAACCCCCAGAGTCCAAGCAGCCATCATCCTGTGCTCTCTGCAGCAGGGAAGTGCTCTGCTTTCTGCAGCAAGAGATGCCTGAAAATAAAATGTAATTACAGTTGCACCTAGAGCTTGGTCAAGCTCCATCTGTTTTGCTGAGATGAACATTACAGCTACAAACTGTGCCAGGAGCTGACATGTAGGAGTCTGCCTGAGTTCTCAACCTGTTGTCTGCTCCTCTCCCTGGTGTGGTTCTGTTATTTAGTGGCAGTCTGATATGAAAACCAGTGAAGCCACAGGGAGATTTGTTGGGTTTTGGTTGTTTTTTTTTTTTCCACTGACTTAAGTAGGTTTAAATCAGGCCCTAAAATAAATCCCTCTCTTTAGGAGGCAGGATGTACCAGAATGGTGAGGAGCTGTGAGTGGCTTAATCATTACATTTACTCAGCTTTGTGACTAATGCCTGTGTCACTTAACAAGTTTTATTAACAATATATAGTGACCTCAAAAACTCTGCACATCTGACTAACTCATTCTCTTCCATGAGTAAGTGCTCTATATATTAAGCAAGGATGTAATTGCAATGATGTCACACACACAAAGTGACTGGGGGGACTAAAATTACTTCAATAATATATGGATTGCAATTTCACTTGAAACTGATATCGGTTTTAAACGCTGAAAGGATACCTCAAATTACTTGAAATTAAGGGTGGCAGCATAGTATCAGACAAAATATATGTGTACAGTGAGGGGAATATTAAGGCTCTTAATCATAGGGATGAATGGGTAGGTAGGACAGAATTATTCCAGCACTGGAAAATATTTACTGTGGAAATGATGAATTTGGGGTCTGTAATTTGCCACCTTGGAAAATCCGTGTGCCAGTGGGAAATGGATGCCCAGAGCTGACAATGCTGATGTTGTGGCAGGTCCTACTTAATACAAGGTGAGGCTTGAAAGATGCTCCACAGACAAGTGAAGAGAGCTGGGCGACTACCCTGCAGTCCCAGGGAGGGGCTGAAGTTCGCTGTGTCAATGGTGAAGGTGCAAATGGCACATCACACCCCAACCCACACACAAACCTCCTTTCTGCCCCCCAAACTCCTATCACCTAGCTCAGCACTCAGCCACTTCAGTTTTGTCTTCCTCAGAAACCTAGATGGCATAGCCCAGGTGTGATAGATGCAGTGTGATCACATCTCCTGAGATACAGAGCTGCCCTGCCTGCTGCTGGAGCCAAGCTTTTCCACCACTCACCTCAGTATCAGCCTTGTCCTTTGGGAAATCATAGGGCCAGAGAACAACCTGGGTTGGAAGGGACCTCCAAAGGTCATCCAGTCCAACCCCAATGGCAGTCAGCAGGGATGGGTCAGTCATCTTCCATCAGATGAGTTTGCCCAGAGCCCTGTCCAGCCTCACCTTGATCATCTCCAGGGACAGGGCCTCAACCACCTCCCTGGGCCACCTGTTACAGTGTTCCACCACCTTCATGGTGCAGAACTTATTCCTAACATCCAACCTAAATCTACTCTTCTCTAGTTTGAAGCCATTGCCCTCCTCTTATCACCACAGGCCTTTGTGAACAGTCTCTCTCCATCCTTCTTGTAGGCTCCCATCAAGTAGTGGAAGGCTGCTATTAGGTCTCCCTGGAGCCTCCTCTTTTCCAGGCTGGCACCCATACATTTCTCTGCACAGGTATCTTGTGGTTAGCTCTGCAGTCCATAGCTACCATCAGTAGGAGTCATGGTGCTCTGGCTGCATAGGCCCCTTGACTGCCTCATTAACTTAGGAAACAGATACCAGGACCCAGGTGCAGGTGAGACCTGGCCTTCCTTCCAAATGCTCTCTTAGTCAAATCCTTTATTTAGCCCTACCTAAAAGTGCAAGGGCTGTGTCAGCTCTCCCATTCAGGAGCACAGTCATGGTGCAGCCTTTCCAAATGGTGACTTTGTGGCCTTGGGCTGTGCCCTTTCATCACAGTGCTTAGCTGTAACTGCTCAGACTCCTCTCATCTCTTTTGGAGACCTAGGACAGGGCTGTTGGCATCGTGTCCTGGGGCTCAGCCCAGTGTAGGCAAGTGAAATAATCCCAGTGAGCACCAGAGCCCTCTGTTAGACCTGCTGTACAGATGGATCACAATGGCTCATCAAGATGACCTCCCTCCACACCATGTTCTAGCCAGAGCTTCTACTGGGAGCAGAAAAGAGCCATGGTTCTGCTGTGCTGCAGGGGTTGGGGGTGGGGGGAAAACAGCAAGAGACAGAACTCCACTATGCAAGGAGTGTGGGAGGGATGAGGGAGGGAACTGAGGAAACTCAGGGTGTATCAACAGCTCTTTCTGCAAAGACAACCCAAAATAGTATCCATCCAAGTAGGAGCCAACAGCTGCATCAGTGAGTCTCCTTAGGTCCTCTTTACAAAGTTTAGCAGGGGACCACTTGTGTCCCGAACTCAGCATCTAAGAGATGAAATAAAACACACCCCAAAATACTTAGTAAAGCACTGGGAGAGGCTGCCAAGAGAAGTGGTTCAGTCACCACCCCGGGAGGCAGAACTGCAGATGTGGTGCTCAGGGATCAGACAATGCTGAACTTGACAGTGTCAAGTTACCAGCTGCACTCAGTGCTCTTAAGGGTCTCTTCCAATGTGAATGAGTCTGTGACTCTCTGCTATCTTCTCTCTCTTAAATGTGAAAGAAGTTCGAGGTCAAACATCAACACTGATGGTGTGGACGTGTCTGAAGTGGGACTGGAGCAGAGCCACCACTGTTGCCTTTACTGAGAAAGCCTTCCAGGAATACTGGTAAGCAGAATTCCCACCTAATTTTGAGAAACAAAACCTGAGTGTGTCAGGTTTGCCAATAACCATAAATGTAAAGTGTTCATTTAACTTCAGTGGGTGTGCTGTAACTTTTCCCATCGGATATTTCTAACTAGAATCATAGAATGGTAAGGTTGGAAGGGACCTCAAGGATCACCTAGTTCCAATCCCCTGCCATAGGCAGGGACACCTCCCACTAGTACAGGTCACTCAAGGCCTCCTCCAACCTGGCCTTGAACAGCTCCAGGGAGGGAGCAGCCACAACCTCCCTGGGCAACCTGTGCCAGTGTCTCACCACCCTCACTGTAAAGAACTTCCTCCTGACATCCAACCTAAATCTCCCCTCTGCCAGTTCAAACCCATTGCCCCTTGTCCTGTCATTACAAGACCTTGTCAATAGTCCCTCCCCAGCCTTCCTGTAGCCCCTTTCAGATACTGGAAGGCTACTCTAAGGTCTCCTGGTAGCCTTCTCTTCTCCAGGCTGCAGAGCCCCAACTCTCTCAGCCTGTCCTCATAGCAGAGCTGCTCCAGCCCTCCGAGCATCTTTGTCCAGACAAACTGTCCCAGCACCCTGTCCCAATGAATATTCAAAGTGCCCAATGCTGGGGACTCCACCATTTCCCTGGGGAGATTAATATAATCAGTTTTCATCTTCTTAGCTTGAATAAACCTTGAAACACTTGAGAAGTTTGGAGGAGTCTCAACTTTGCACCAATGGAATTAGTTTGCTGTTAGGAGGCAAATGGAGTCTCTAATCATGGAACTGCAGAATCCCCTGGTTGGAAGAGACCTTAAGATTGAGTCCCACCATAACCTAGCATCTCCCTGTACAGGACTGTAGAGCATGTTCCAAATCTCCTCATCCAAATGTCTTTTAAACCCCTCCAGGAATGTGACTCCACCACCTCCCTGGGCCAAATGAGCCTTTCAGTGAAGAAATTGATCCTAATCTACAGCCTAAGCCTCTCCTGGTGCAACCTGAGGCTGTTTCCTCTCATCCAAGCACTTGTTACCTGGGATCAGAGGCTGGTCCCCACTTCACATGATTTACTCTGGCCCTGCACCTACAGTTTGTGCACCACCTTCATGCCAGCAGCTCTGGGCACTTCATCATGATGTGTTCTCTAGCCCCATGAAGACTGCTTTGATTTCAGTCAGAATCCCTCTGTGAGAACTGATGGTAAAGCAGCCAGCAGTGTACCACCACCTTCTCTTAGGGGTCTTTGAGATCTCTTCTGCCATTCTTTGAGTAGCCAACCAAAGGAATTTGTTGAGGAAAAATAGTTAGTGCACATGTGCCTATGTCAGGGGGTTGGAACTAGATGATGCTCGAGGTCCCTTCCAACCTTGCCATTCTATGTGTCTATTATCTAATGTATCTGTAGGTACATGTGTGTATCATGCATTTAAATACACACATAGGCACAATCACACAACTATATCCAACTACCCCTGGTTTAACCCCTAGGTGCTACTTAAAGACCCTGAAAGGAACCAGGAAGGTACTTTTTACAAGAACTTGTAGTGATAGGATGAGAGGGAATGGATTGACTCTTGAGGAAGGGAGGTTTAGACTGGATATGAGGACGAAATTCTTTCCAGTGAGAGTGGTGAGACACTGGAACAGGTTGCCCAGTGAGGCTGTGGATACCCCCTCCCTAGATGTGTTCAAGACTGGGTTGGATGAGGCTTTGAGCAACCTGAGCTAGTGGAAGATATTCCTGGCAATGCAAGAGGGGTTGGAACTTAAATGATCTTCAAGATGCCTTCCAACCCAAACCACTCTACGAATCTCCGAATATAAAGGCAGTTACTTGAAAACTACAGAGCCATGTTCTAAAAGCAGCTCTAACTTGACTACTGTGCTGATGGATTCCATTCAGCAGAGCAGCTGCAGATCCCCTGGGCCATTCCTTCCCTCCAGTAATGCTTGTGCAGTGCTGCAGGTGTTAGGTGTGAAGGGAGATGACAATCCACAGCACCTCAAATAGCTGCTGCTGCTGCTGCTTCGGAGAAATCTGACTCAGTCTGAAGTGCCAGTGGGGAGGTTTTCTGTGCTCTGCCTCCTGAAGTGAGTCACTGTGGAGTGAGCTGCTGCTTCTCTCAGTCAGACCTTTAGACAAGAGGCTGTGGAACACCAAAAGGCTCTGAAACATCAGCCTTGTTCTAGGCAGATAAAAAGAAGCTAAACTATTCCTACTGCTCTGTCATGAAGTGCTAATCCAAGTCTCACTTTACTGGGGTTCAGTCTCTGGCAGTGTTTTTTTCCCCAGAGTAGGGGAGGGCTCTGGTGATGTTAGCTATCCTATCAGAGGTTTCCAGCCTTTCCAATGCTTCTGCCTTTTGGATGTGAGTGCTAGAGATGGCTATGTCATTGCACTCCTGATTGATGCTAGTCACACACTCTTAAGATCTTACTGAATGCAGTTAAGGTTCACAGAATGGTTTGGGTTGGAAGTGACCTCCGAAGGTCATGCAGTCCAACCCCTCCTGCAGTGAGCAGGGACAGTGTCCACTAGACCAGGCTGACAAGCCTGACATTGACTGTCTTCAGAGCTGGGACTTCAGCTACCTCCCTGGGCAACCTGTTGCAGTGTTCCAAAACCCTTGCAGTGCAGAACTTGTTCCTACATCCAACCTAAATCTCCTCTGCTCTAATTTCAAACCACTGTCCCTCATCCTAACACTGCAGGCCTTTGGAAACAGTCCATCTGCAGCCTTCTTGTAGCCTCCTTCAGGTACTGGAAGGCTGCTCTAAGCTCTGCCTGCAGCCTTCTCTTCTCCAGGCTCCCTCAGCCTATCTTCACAGAACAGGTTGTTGCAGCTCTCATATCGTTTTTGTGGCCCTCCTCTGGACCATCAGGTCCATGTCTTTCCTGTGTTCAGGGCTCCAGAGCTGGACACAGTACTCCAGGTGAGGTCTTACCAGAGCAGAGTGACAGAATCACCTTTCTCAACCTGCTGGCCACTCTTCCTTTGATGCAGCCTAGGATGGGATTGGCTTTCTGGGCTGCAAGTGCACAATATGCAAGGCTTTGTGGAGACTAAATCTTACCCAGCTCCAGCGAGGGCATCAGTGCTATTGTCCTGGCACAGTAAGTGTCCTCTGTAGCTTAACTTTTGCCCTTTGATGCACTGCTCTCAAAAGGCCTTGAAAAGGTTTCTAGTAGCTATTGCTGCTCTCTCCTGCTAAGCCAGACCACTGCACAGCATTTCTTCTCTTCCTCAGAGTTAATGCAGAAGTCGTCATCGATAAGATGGAAAAGTGATGCTAGGCTGTGTTTGACAACCGTTGTGTGCCAGGAAAGGTGCTGGGGGAGACTTCACTCATGGTTTGCACCTCTGTGGTTGAATCATAAGCACATTTCTTCCCCCTGTCCCTTAAATAACAATGAAGGAAGCATTTTTAAGTGCACAGCTTCATCACAGGGTTGTTTATCTTTAGATTATCTTACTTAAATGCATGGACTTTATTAGGTGGAAAAGCTCAGCCTTCATTGATATGAATTTCTAGGAATTAAATAGCTGCAAAGGGGATCATAAAAGCATGAATCCTAAAAGCCTAAAGATGGGAAGGCAATTAAAACTTGGAGGCTTTGCACATAGCCAGAGAAAGAGGCTATGCAAAAATAACTTTGAGGAGGATACTTTCATGGCAGAGGAGCAACTCGCTCCTACGTGCAACACGGCGTACGTGCAGCCTGCTTTTTGTCAGGACTGGATCCAAGGGTCCTCAGGGGTCCTGTGTGAATGTTGTTACTCTGCATCCATAGCTTCAGGTGCAAGAAAACCCACAGCAGCATGCACTTAATCCTTCAGAGAAGCCTGGGAAACTCAACCTGGACTTTGTTCCACTCTTCATTTTGGAAATCATCTAACAAATCCACACCTGCCCCACTGCAGGCTTCAAAGAGAGCCCTTCTGTGGGCAGGGAGTTTCATTCTTCTCATCTCCTCCTCCTTTTCCAGCAGTGCAATTTCTTTCCCTGCAGGAGTGGTCAGGTATTGGAACAGGCTGTCCAAGGAGGTGGTGGAGTCAGCATTCCTGGAGGTGTCCAAGAAATGTGTGGGCATGGCACATGGGTACATGGCTTAATGGCCATGGTGGTGCTGGGTTGACAGCTGGACTTGGTGATCTCAGAGGGCTTTTGCAATTTAAGTAATTCTATGATTCTCCTGGTCTCTGGGGAGTAAGGATCCAGGTGATCATCACAGTATTTCCTTCATACAGATAATGTGTTCAGTTTTGGGCACTGCAATACAAGAGAGATGTGGAGGTACTGGAGTAAGTCCAGAGGAGGGCAATGAAGCTGTGAAGGGCCTGGAGAATAAATCTGATGAGGAGCGACTGAGGGAGCTGGGGATGGTTAGTGTGAGGAAGAGGAGGCTAAGGGGAGACTTCATTGCTGTCTACAGCTACCTGAAGGGAAGTTGTGGAGAGGCTGCTGCTGGACTCTTCTCACAGCTGAGGCTGGGTAGGTTTAGATTGGACATTAGGAAAATGTTTTTCACAGAGAGAGTGGTCAGGGGCTGGAATGAGCTGCCCAGGGAGGTGGTGGAGTCACCCACCCTGGATGTGTTTAAGGGTGGTTTGGATGTGGTGCTTGGGGATATGGTTTCAGGTGGATCTCACAGAGTAGGGTTCTGGGTTGGACTTGGTGATCCTGAGGGGCTTTGCCAGCCTGGGTGTGTCTGTGATTCTGTGATACACCTGGGTGAGCATCTAGGCCACCAAACCACACAACACTGCAGTGTCCCAGCCCTTTGCCACCCAGCTGGGGCATTGCTGCTTCCAGGGTCTCTGAAATGCTCCTTGCACAACATCGATTCAGAAAGAAAACCACAATAAACACTTCAAATTCCATACCTGACCTAAGTATTTCTTGAACCCCATTTTAAGCAGGTGCAAAACAACATCTCCAATGGCAGTGGCCACATCAGTTAGTAGAAGATGATATTTTTAAGCCAAAATCTCTGTGGGAGGCTCCATTTCCCCATTAGAAACTTCCTTCTCCTTCTTGATTATTTCATCATCATCATCACTGGAGTTTGCAACTCTTCTCCTGTGCTGAGAACACCACTAATGTGCATCAGATATATATAATGAAGTGACTAAAAAGGAGTAAACTAGTTCACAACAGGAAGCCAGAAGCACACCAGGTTGTGGATTAGCCTGGAAAAAAAAGGAGCTCCAAGTATGAGGCCAGAAGCTCACAGCTGTGTAATAGATGGATGTGTATTTCATACAGCCATAGCTCACTGATGTATTTATTCTTTCCCTGAGCCTCAACTAATGTTACTCCCCTGGGAGGCTGTGAATGCACTGTGTGGGCATGCACTGGGGGAGAAGAAGAAAGAGCCCCAGCATGTTTCCAGCCAGAGAAGTGGAAAACTTTGATCGCTCATTAGGAGAGAAAGAGCAATATTAAAATCCTTCTCCTCACACTAAAAATAAATCAAAAGTGCAGAAATAAGTTCTGCAGCCTGCCACCAGCCTGAGCCTTCTGAGGGCTGCAGCTCAGGCTGATATTGCTGCAACTGCATTTACCTCCCCCTCTACTCTGCCCTGGTGGGGCTGCATCTGGAGTACTGTGTCTAGTTCTGGACCCCCCTGTTCAGGAGGGATGAAGAACTGCTTGAGAGAGTCCAGTGCAGAGCCACAAAGATGATGAAAGGAATGGAACATCTCTGTTATGAGGAGAGCCTGAGGGAGCTGGGGCTGTGCTGCTGGGAGAGGAGGAGACTGAGAGGTGACCTCAGCAATGGTTATCAATATGTAAAGGTGAGTGCCAGGAGGCTGGAACCAGGCTCTGCTGGGTGATGCCCAATGACAGGACAAGGAGCAATGGGTGCAAGTTGAGGCACAGGAAGTTCCATGGAAACATGAGGAGGAATTTTTTCCCCTGTGAGGGTGACAGAGCATTGAGACAGGCTGCCCAGGGAAGTTGTGGAGTCTCCCTCTTTTGAGATATTCAAGACCTGCTTGGATGCATTCCTGTGTGATCTGGTGTAGGTGATCCTGCTCTGCAGGGGGGGTGGACTGAATGAGCTTTGGAGGGCCCTTCCATTCAGAATCCCTGGCATTCTGTGGTTCCTCATTCTGATAGGAGAATGTTGGCCCTCGGGAGCCTAAGGAGTCAGTCTGCTCCACATTGCATTTTCTTTTTTGTTCTGCTCAGGTGTGCATCTGAAAGGTTTCTGTCTGTGTTTGTGTGTACTCTGTGCCGTCTTGTTAAGGGAACCTCCCTGGAGTACCATGGTACTTGCAGCTTTACAGAGAAGCATTCCACACTGAGCAATCTGGGGTACAGGCAGATCCTTGGGCTTTCCACATTGGTGTTACTGTGTCCTTCCTCTACTCTGCAACAGGGACCACTGAAATCCTATTAGTACCTTCTTTAGGTCATTTGCTGGAGAAGGACAACTTGGAAATGTGAAGTATCTCTTTACTGTGGCAACTTCTGCAAGTCAAATCACAGCTGGTAAAAGATTTGTGCTCCCCAATTTGAGAGAGATTTGAGAGTAGACCTGCACATCTCTGCTGTGATGGAAGACTGAGAGACCTGAGGGTGTTTGGTCTGCAGAAGAGAAGGGTGAGAGGGAATCTGATCAATGTCTGCAAGTATCTGAGGGGTGGGCGTGAGGATGAAGGTGCCAGGCTCTTTGCAGTGGTGCCCAGTAATGGGACAACAAACAACAGGAGGTACAAGATGGAGCCCAGGAAGTTTCAGCTCAACGTGAGGAAAAACTTCTTTACTGTGAGAGTGACAGAACCCTGGAGCAGGCTGCCTAGAGAGGTTGTGGAGTCTCCTTCTCTGGAGACTTCCAAATCCCACCTGGATGTGTTCCTATGCAACCTGCTCCCGGTGAACCTGTTCTGGCAGAAGGGTTGGACTGGATGAGCTCCAGAGGTCTACCAGGAGACTGCCCACACACTCACAAGACCTGCATCACTGATGCTTGCTCACTTGTTAAATCTTGCCTTGTCATGGTCCCCAGATTTTATATCCTGTTTCTGGACCAAGACAGGTTGCTGATTTGGGATCTGCAAGAACAAACCCTCAGTGTAGACTCTTGTGTCATTTTCTCTTAATCTAATTCTCCTATGTTCCGGGTGGTGAGGAGGGCTATGATGGTTTAAACCTAACCCTCCAGCCTGGGGGTAATTTCAACCCACCACAAGGGCACAACTTCAACCCAACAATATGGGCTGGTGCTTGAGCATGTCCAGAGAAGGGCAACGAGGCTGGGGAGAGGCCTCGAGCACAGCCCTATGGAGAGAGGCTGAGGGAGTTGGGATTGGTTAGCCTGGAGCTCAGGGGAGACCTTCTTGCTGTCTACAGCTACCTGAAGGGTGCATGTAGCCAGGGGGAGGTTACCACCTTCTCTCAGGCAACCAGTGACAGAGCAAGAGGACACAGTCTCAAGCTGTGCCAGGGGAAGTTTAGGCTGGAGGTGAGGAGAAAGTTGTTGCCTGAGAGAGTCATTGACTGCTGGAATGGGCTGCCCAGGGAGGTGGTGGAGTCAGCGTCCCTGGAGGTGTTCAAGGTGGGCTTGGACGTGGCACTTCGTGCCATGGTCTGGTCTTGAGGGCTGTGGTGATGGCTTGGACTTGATGAGCTTTGAGGTCTCTTCCAACCCTGGTGATACTGTGATACTGTAATATTAAGGTTGGAGCCAGTCCTGAGAGGTTGTGGAGCTCTGTGAGTCACCTGGAGCACGTAAGAGAGGATCTACCACAGACCACTGACCATCCCCCTCAAGTATCTGAACCACATATCTATTTTTCAACTGATGGGACCAATTTAAACTGTCATCATCTCTAATTATTCCTACCAGCACACCCTCCTCTCGGTGCTCATGCTCACCACACTTTACTTGTTGAGCTCTTCTCAGTTCTCATATTGCAGTGCAAATAGGGGGGAGGGGGTTGGGTGGTGGCGTTAGCTGCAAGCTATCTCCTTTCACTGGACTAGCACAGTCATTAGTAAGAGGATTACATCTTATTCCTGCAGTGAATATTGCAGGCTCACCTTGTGCCATGCTAAAAAAGTATTTATTCTGGTTGCTTACTTAATGATCTGCAATTAACTCTGGTTTAAAAAAAAAAAAAATTTGTTGTGTTTTGGTTGGTTTTTGTTGGTTTTGGTTTGGAGTTGTTGGGGGTTTTTTTGTTGTTTGGTTTGGTTTGGTTTGGTGTTTTTTATCTTAGGTAAGAGATGAGTGAGGCAAAATTTTTCTTTGGCAAAGCTCTGGCAGGAACCTGACGACCACCTTACAAGCTTCAGTGTTTTCCATTTGAAATGGTTCTTAGAGCCAGTTCTTTACTGCTGAAAATAATCCTGGCTGATCTATATGTTTCCTGAGTTATCCCTATTTTTTAATAACAAGAGGACCAACACTTCTTGCTTTCTCTTTTTCTCTCTCACAGTCATTGACCTTTAAGAGCTGGGGGAAAAAAAAAAAATCAGCCTGTGGGAAGTAGGAGATCTCAGCAGCAGGGAGGTGTTTAAGCCAGCAGCAACAGAGCAATGTCGAAAGCAAGTCTGTGAGAGCACATCTGATGAGTCAGACCTTGGTGATGTAAGTTAGAGCAGTGGGCACAACACAGGGGTGTAAAAGAGCCACCTCAATGCCAAAGGTTTACCTCACCCCTCTTTACCGTGAGGGTAGTGGAACACTGCAACTGGTTGCCCAGGGAGGTGGTGGAGTCACCAGCCCTGGAGGTGGTCAAGAAATGTGTGGACATGGCAATTCAGGACAAAGTTTAGTGGCCAGAGTGGTGTTGGGTTGACAGTTGTACTTGGTGATCTTAGAGGTCTTCTTCAGCCTTAGTGGTTCTATGATTATGGATATTTAAAAGGCTTATTTTCTTTTGGGGCTGTTCAGTCTGGAGACCTTATTGTGGCCTTCCAGTATCTGAAGGGGGCTACAAGAAAACAGGTGAGGGTCTTTTTAGGATGCCAGATGGTGACAGGACTGGGAGAATGGAGCAAAACTAACATCCAGTCTAACTCTACCCACTTCTAGGAAGCTGTTCTTCATCATGAAGGAGGTGAGACACTGGCACAGGTTGCCTAGGGAGGTGGTGGAAGCTTCATGCCTGGAAGTTTTTAAGGCCAGGCTGGATGTGGCTCTGAGCAACCTGATCTAGCATGAGATGTCCCTGCCTGTGGTAGAGGGGTTGGAACTGGACCCTCCCAACCCTGACAATTCTGTGACTCCATGATTCATCTGACCTTTGCTGGCTGAATCCTGAACCTCCAAGTCAAACTGTTGGCACACAGATCTCATTTTTCCACAAACCTTCCTAACCCTTAATTTCCTCTCTCCCTTCTGAAAGTGTTTGTTGTTACTCATCAAAATGCAAACAACTACAGGGCATGTGTAAAGCAAGTGTTCAAACACCATAGCTTCAACTCCAGAGGAAATATTTGCCAAATAAAACCCCCTTTTCCCAATCAACACAAACCTGCAGCCATAACATCTGCACACACTTACTTACACACACACACACACACACACACACATACACTATTTATCATGTCTGTATGTCTTCATGCACACATCTGGGCAGGTAAGACCCTTCTTAACTTGCCGTGATGGCTTTTGTGGGGCACTCACCTTAATGCATCCACCCAAGTGCCTGGGGCCAATCTCTATTCATTGGTCAGCAGCAATAAGGCAAGGAGCATCAGCTACAAACTGGAACAGAGAAGGTTTCACCTCAACATGAGGAGAAACTTCTTTAGAGTGAGGGTGACAGAGCCCTGGAGCAGGCTGCCCAGAGAGGCTGTGGAGTCTCCTTCTCTGGAGACTTTTCCAAACCCACCTGGATGTATTCCTGTGTGAACTACCCCAGATGATGCTGCCTTGGCAGGGAGGTTGGACTGGATGATCTCTGGAGGTCCCTTCCAACCTCTAAAGTTCTGTGATTCTGCAACCAGGTGGGGTCAGACTTTTCTCCCAGGCAATTTCTGACAAGACAAGAGGGCATGGCCTGAAGCTGTGCCAGGGGAGGTTTAGGTTGGGTATTAGGAAGCAGTTCCTCTTGGAAAGGGTGATTAGGCACTGGGATGGGCTGCCCAGGGAGGTGGTGGAGCCACCATCCCTGGAGGTCTTTTAGCAAAGACTGGATGTGGCACTTGTTGGCATGGCTTAGCTGATATGCTGGTGTTAGGTCACAGGCTGGGCTCGATGATCTCAGAGGTCTTTTCCAGCCTCAGCGATTGTGTCATTCTGTTCCATGCTTCCTGTGACTCCAGCCTGAGATGCAGAGATTGCCAGCTGAATGGAGCCTTTTTATAGCCTTAGTCTGTGGGGAAATTCTTCAACAAAAATGCTTTTCTGATCACATTTGCAATTCATATAGGCTGTGAACAGGATTCTATTAATTGAGCACTGGAGAGAAAAGAAACGGGAAAAAGAAAAAAAAAACACCAAACCAAAACAACACAACCAAACAATCCTATCCTAATTATTGCAGATATTATTAATGACCTTCATCTCTCCACAGTAAGCCAAACAGCAATGTGCAATGTTCTGAGAGTGTTTCTCACTGCTGGTTCTGCACAACTGCTCTTCAAATAGTTATTTCTTCTGGTTTTGGTTGGTTTTTTTTAAAAAACCTAAGGATTTATACATTTAGATGACAACTCAAGCTTCTCTAATTGCCAAATTGTATCTGCTCCTTCACCAAGAGACACCTCACAGTGCTTCTGAGTCAGAGTAACCAGGCAACCCTAAGCTTCTCGACTAGGAGGCACAGCAAAATGCAAACTCCTACAGTAAGAAGAAAGGGGGGGGGGGGGGGGGGGGAGAACTT
>VWZE01002437.1:21001-39644 GCA_013396675.1 Eubucco bourcierii
ACATGGGAGGGCGAGCGAGATCATTTCAGTCTCTATTCAAAAATTTGTCATACTAGATAGAATGCTTGCTCTGACTCTAACCTTTTACAGGCTGATGTAACTCCTCAGGGTCCCAAGATGTCCCAGCCTTAAGCTGGTGGTTGGGGCCCTAGCCCTGGAGGTATTCAAGATGAGGCTCTCCAGGGCTATAGGCAACCTGGTCCAGTTGAGAATGTCCCTGCTGATTATAGGGGGCTGCTGCACTAGATGACCTACAGAGGTCCATTCCAACCCAGGCCATTCTATGATTCATTGCCCCTCTGATGGGAGACTGGCAAACATGACACCCAGCTACAGGAAGGGCCAGGAGGACTCAGAGAACTACAGACCTGTCAGTCTGACCTCAGTGCTGGGGAACATCACAGATTAGATCATCTTGAGTGCCGTGATGCAGCCTGTGCAGGGCAACATAGAGGACGAGGTTCAGCCACCCCAGGGTCTATGCAGGGCAGGTCCTTCTTGACAAACCTGATCTCCTTCTAGGACAGCATGACCCACTTAGGGGATGAGGGAAAGGCTGCAGGTGTTAACTGGACTTCGCTGTTGTCTCCCACAGCATCCTCCCAGAGAACGTGGCTGCTCATGGCCTGGGTGTGTGGGCACCTGGAAGGGTTAAGAACTGGATGGATGGCCAAGCCCAAGGAGTGGGGGGACTGGAGATAAATCCAGCTGGCAGGCAGTCACCAGTGCTCTTCCCCAGGGCTCCATGCTGGGGACACTTCCCTTTAATCAATGATCTGGATGAGGGGATTGAGGCTCCCTTGGTAAGTCTGCAGCCCCCAAACTGGGTGGGAGTGTTGAATTGCTCAAAGATAGGAAGGTTCTGCAGGAGGATCTGGCCAAGCTGGATTGATTGGGCCAAGCTCAACTACTTGAGGTTTAACAGGGCCAAGGTTTTGTGACCCTTGGGTCACAACAACCTCATAAATGCTCCGGGTTTGGGGCAGGGTGGCTGGAACTTGCCCAGCAGAAAAAGGACCTGAGAGAACTGTTTGACTGCAGCTGACTATGAGCCAAGAAGGCCACGAGGATCCTGGCCTGGATCAGCAATGTTGTGACCAGCAGGAGCAGGGGAGGGATTGTGCCCTTGTGCTCAGCAACAGTGAAGCCACACCTCAAATCCTGGGTTCAGTTTTGGGCCACTCACTCCAAGAAGGACATAAAGGGGCTAAAGTGTGGCCCACGAGGGGCCTGGAGAACAGAGCTGGTAAGGAGCAGCTGAGGGAATGGGGATTATTTAGCCTGAAGGAGACCTCATTGCTCTCTACAACTCCCTGAAAGGAGGCTGGAGTAAGGTGAGAGCTGCTCTCTTCTCCCTAGTATCAAGTGATAGAAGAGGAGCAATTGGCCTCAAGTGCCTCAGGGGAGGTTGCATTTGATATGGGGGAAAAAGATGTCTTTTCTGATAAGACTGGTCAGGCATTGGAACAGGCTGCCCAGGGATGTGGTGGAGTCTGCATCCCTGGAAATGGTTAAGGAAACAGAGATTGCATTTTGGGGCATGGCCATAGTGGTTGGCCTCAATGCTCTTGGAGCACTTCTCCAACTGAAACAGTTCTATGATTCCATGTGATCATCCTCAGTTTCTCCTTCTTATGGCAAAAAAGACAGGGGAGCTGTTCATTGTCCCACAGCCACACATGCACCAGTGCCACTTTCAGCCTTTAGTCCTGGTGAGCAAGGAGCAAGAGATGTTGCCTCCACATAGGGGCCCTCAAATAGCCTTCCTGAGCGGAATTTTTGAGCTTCTTCCAGTGGGGCTTTCAACAGTCACTCCCCCCTTAGAGCCTTCAGTGGCCTCCCCCAGAGCAGCTTTCAGGGATCACTCCCATTAGAGCCTTCAGTGGCCTCCCCCAGAGCAGCTTTCAGTGCTCACTCCCATTAGAGCCTTCAGTGGCCTCCCCCAGAGCAGCTTTCAGTGCTCACTCCCATTAGAGCCTTCAGTGGCCTCCCCCAGAGCAGCTTTCAGTGGTCACTCCCATTAGAGCCTTCAGTGGCCTCCCCCAGAGCAGCTTTCAGTGGTCACTCGCATTAGAGCCTTCAGTGGCCTCCCCCAGAGCAGCTTTCAGTGGTCACTCGCATTAGAGCCTTCAGTGGCCTCCCCCAGAGCAGCGTTCAGTGGGCACTCCCATTAGAGCCTTCAATGGCCTCCCCCAGCACAGCTTTCAGTGGTCACTCCCATTAGAGCCTTCAAGCCCCCTAACCACAGCACTTGCCCTTGGTGACAACAGCAGCCTGTGATTGGTTACTCACAGAAGCAGAACTGTGATTGGCCCACAGCTTGCAGCCATAAGGTGTCCCCAAGCATGCTTAGGAGAGGAGGATCTGGCATAGCCAGGCAAGAGGGCGTAAAGTCAGCGAGCCAAGGGAGAAGAGGCCACTGGAGCCTCAGAGGCAAGACTGGAACCTCCACTCCACCAAAAGAAGTGAGAGGGGGCACTGACAGGAAGACCACAAGTCCCTAGAGCAAAGTCTCACCCATGGAGGCTGACCCTCCAAAATATACCCATGGATGTCAGCACCCCAAAGCAGGGGCATGAGTCCATGGAGCTGGATCCACCTCAAGACCTGCCAGAGCCCAGGGAGGCAGATCCACTTCCATCAAAACTCATGGGGCACACAACGACCCTCCTGCCTCCAGCACTATGGGGCTCAAAGTCACCAGGGCCTCCCAAGGGTGCTCCAACACCTCTAGCTCCAAACAAGCGTCACCGGCGCGGCGCCATACGCGGCCTCAACCAGCAGCCCCTCAGAAGTCGCCCCGCCGCAGCTGGACCCCGCTGCGCCACCGGGCAGCCCACCCCTCCTGTAGCGCATCGGCAGCTCCTCTGCCTTGTGCAAGCGGCG
This sequence comes from Eubucco bourcierii, assembly GCA_013396675.1. NCBI lineage: Eukaryota > Metazoa > Chordata > Aves > Piciformes > Ramphastidae > Eubucco > Eubucco bourcierii. Next base: position 23,888 of record VWZE01002437.1, read on the forward strand.
AGCGCAGCGGCTGCCATCTGCTGCGCACAAGCCGCCCCTGCAGCGGCGGGAGGACACTGGAGAGCGACAGCGAACACGGCAGACCGCCAGGGGGCGCCAGTTAGCGTGGGATACCGCCGGTACCCAGCGGTGGGTATCGGTGAACGCTGGAGCCCGCCGCAGCCCCGGCAGCTCCACAAGGGCTCTCGGAGCCTCCATTCTAGCTCCTGCTTTTCCTGGCAGAAGGTGCTGCTGCTGCTGGAGAAAGGGCCAAAGCCTCAGCAGGAGCAGCTTCAGAAGCATCCTGGCAGGGGGTCTTTCCTGGCGTCATGTAATGAGCGTTTGCATGGAGCCTTAGAGGGAGCAGCGGCAAATTGCTGCTGTTGGAAATCCAGGTGACAGAGCTTTGCCACCTGCTGCTTCTGGGACCACTCAAACCAGCCCCATTTTGAATGGCCCTCAGTTCCTGGCTTCCCCAGATTGAAACAGCCAAGTAAAACTGCAGCTGAACTCAAATGACCATGAAATCACACAGGCCCATCTGAGCTCTAGGTAGAACAAGCAAAGCAGCCTTCCACAGTGGAAAGCAGGAGCTCAGCAAGGTGGGAACCACTCTCTGGAATGAGCCATTTCCCCATTTTCACTTCATAACCCATGATGAAGTAAAAAAAAAAAAAGAAAAATAAACCCACAGAACCCAACCTGCAGCTGAGTAAAATAATTCAACACCCCCACCCGACCCCAAACACAGCCCCCAACAAGCTGCCCTCCAGCAGAAACCAGCTGGAGCACAACCCAGAGGATTCACAGCAGCATTGGCTTCAACTGACTGTATTTAAATAAAATAATATATTAAAAAAAAAAAAAAAAAGGTGGGGGGGAGGTGGGAAGCAGAGAATAAAAAGAGAACAGCACTAAAATTCATTGACTGCTTACACCACCATGCACCTGCTGAGCCCCCTGAGCAGGTGACAACCTCTTCCCTCACCCCACCAGCCTGTGGGGCATGTCCCAGATCATGAGAAGCTCTTTCCAGGTGGCAGCCTAACAAAAAACTCAGCTCCCAGCCAACATCGAAGCTCCTCCATGCTCCCAACAAGATCCAGAAAAACAAAAAGAGGGTAACCAAGAACCAACAGGCTATGTCCCACTCCCACCACAGCCTCCCCCACTCCATGGTGGGCAGTCTGTGCTGGTGAGGCTCAGCTCTCAGAGCTTCTTCAGGCGTCTGTACATTTCCCTTTTGCTCTTCTCGCCAGCCCAGGTGCGGCTTTTGGTACGGAACCTTTTCAAGTCTTCTTTGAAGTCCTCGTGGTGCATGGGGCGATAGCTCTGGGGCTCACAGAAGCTCTGGGGAAAGAGAAGCATAGGATTGTTTAGATTGGAAGACACCTTGAAGATCACCAACCCAACACCACTATGGTCATTAAACCATGCCCACATGTTTCTCCAACACCTCCAGGGATGATGGCACCACCACCCTCCCTGGGCTGCCTAGTTCCAATGCCTGACCACTTCTGCAGGAAGGAAAAATTTTTCTCACCTCCAACCTAACTGGCTCCAGCCTCCTTTCAGGGAGTTTGAGAGTGCCAAAAGGTCTCCCTTCAGCTTCTTTTTCTCCAGGCTGAACAACCCCAGGTCCCTCAGCCACTCCTCACCAGACCTGGTCTCCAGACCCTTCACCAGCTTCAATGACCTTCTCTAGGCATGCTCCAGCAACTCAACATCTGCTTCTTTCAGCATGTCACAGGAGTCATGAGCATCAAACAACAGAGCCTTGTACTGGCTCTGGGTTGCAGGGGACCCTCTCAGAGGTCATCTTGTCCAAGCCCACTGCAGTGAGCAGGGACATCAACTACATCATGTTGCCCAAGGCCACATCAGGTTTGACCGCCAATGTCTCCAGGGATGAGGACTCAACCACATCCTTAGGACCTGTTCCAGCATTTCACCACCCACATTGTGCAGAATTTCCTCCTGGTGTCCAACATAAACCTACCCTGCTCCCATTTCAAACCACTGCCCCTCATCCTGTCACCATAAGCTCTTCTAAAGAGTCCCTCCACAGTCTTCCTATAGGCCCCCTTCAGATACTGAAATCCAGCTCTAAGGTCTCCCTGGAGCCTTCTCTTCACCAGGCTGAAGAGCCCCAACTCCATTAGCCTATCTTCACAGGAGAGCTGCTCCAGACTTCTGATCATCCTTTTGGCTTCCTCTGGACTCACCACAATAAACATAAGCAGCCCCCTCACCCAGTGTAGGGCCTTCACACCAAAGCCAAATGCTGCTCAGCTTACAGCCACTGCAGGAGCAAATTGCAGTGACATGAAGGACTCAGCACTGTGCACCCAGCTCTCACCCCAGAGTTCCTGGCAGACACCAAGTCACAACCCAAGTCTGTCAAGCATTCACTTGAAGAGAGCACAGAATGGAGGAATGCTTGTGGCTCCCTGGCTAGCTCCTGGACCTCCCAGCAAAGCATCAAAAGCTGCTGCTGGTTGTTCCATGCTGCCATCTTGAGGTCCTAATCCTCCTACCTTGGCAGAGGGCTCCAGAACAAAACCCAAGCACCCACTGCTGTCAAATGCCAATGAGAGTCAGTCCCATAGTGCAGCAGTCACTGCCACCAACACCAGCACCCCAAGTGCTGGGAGATCAAATATCCCTCCAGGAAATATTACCTAGGTCCAGCCAGCCCTGGAGAGGCCCAAATGTCTCACATCCCTCTGAGAACATGCACCAAGTGACAGAATCCCACAGACACTCCAAAGTGCAGGGGTCTGAATGGGACCAAAGTGCCAGTCAGGCCAGTGCTGGTGACAGTGCAGCAGGGAGAAGCAGCTGGAGGAGGAGAGTTCAGGCACTGATGTGCTGAAGCAGCAGAAGCCCAGTGAAACACCGAGCACCAGAAAGAGCTGCTGAGTATTTTTTTAATTTCTCTTTTTAGAATTAGAGATGGGGAACCCAAAGCTGCAGCTTTTCAGCTTTGCTAGTTTAGTGTAAATGTGAGACTTGAGGTTTCTGTTTGTCAGGCAGCAACCTAAGCCCAGCCTCTCTTCACTCCCAGCCCTCTTCAATTCCTCCTCTAAACAGCACTGTGAGCTCTTGGTCATTCTACAATGGCATGGTTGTGTTTGACTGTTGAGACAAGTGGGGAAACCTCTCAGCATCGAGGTATGGAACAGGCTTGAGGAGCCTCATTCACCACCAGATGCTAAGGCATGGGAACAGGCTGCCCAGGGAGGTGACAGAGTCACCATCCCTGCAGATGTTCAAGGAAAGAATAGATGAGGCACCTCAGCACATGGTTATGGAGGTGCTGGGTAGAAGGTTGGATTTGATGATCTTAGAGGTCTTTCCCAACTTTAATGACTAGTAGACTTAGACTGGATATTAGGAGAAAAATTTTTTTACAGTGAGGGTGGTGAGACACTGGAAAAGGCTGCCCAGGGAAGTGGTGGATGTTCCCTCCCTGGAAATGTTCAATGCCAGGTTGGACAGGGCCTTGAGCAACCTGGTCTAATGAAAGGTGTCCTTGCCCATGGCAGGGAGGCTGGAACTGGATGATCTTTAAGATCTCCTCCAACCTAAACCATTCTGTGAATCTATGAACTTCTCCCAGTGCAGGAAAGCCACCCCAAGAAAAATAACTCCACTCCAAAGAGAAGGGTGAAGAAGCAGGAAATGCAGCAGTGTTTAGCTGTGGTCTCCTCTCCTCTCAGTGTGCAGAAGGTGAAGAAAAGGCTACTCACACGGCACCGTGAGAAGAAGTCCTTGTAGCCACCCTTCAGGATGTACAGCTCTGGGTAGTGGAGGTTGGGGTACTCATTGCCCAGCCTGTCCCGTTCCCTCACAAACCGGCACCTGCAGCAGGGAAAAATCCCACCTCAAACCTTGCATTCCACAAACACCACAGGAGAACAGCTCCCACCCAACCTTCCCACACCTCAGGTTACAGAAATCATGTCAGGAACAGGCTAACAGGCCACGAGTTGTGCCTAACTGGTGTAGCTTTTCCATCTCTAAGCACAAGTGGATGAGAAAGGGGCTGGGGTTGTGTCTACCTGGACTTCAGTAAAGCTTTTGATGTTCTCTCCCACAGGATTCTCCTAGAGAAACTGCCTGCTCATGGCTTGGATGGGTGGACAATTTGCTGGCTTAACCAGCTGATGGCTAGGCCCAAAGAGTGCAGGGAATGAAGTTAACTCCAGTTGGTGGCTGGTCACCAAAGGTGTTCCCCAGGGCTCAACACTAGGGACAGATCTCTTCAGTGTCTTTATCCATGATATGGACAAAGGGATTGAGGCTCCCTCAGTCAGTTTGCAGATGACACCAAGTTGGGTGAAAATGTTGATCTGCTGGAGGCTCAGGAGTGATCTTGCCAAGCCAGAACAATGACTGATGTTGATGGAATAAGGTTCAACGAGGTCAGGGGGTTGCATCAGCCCTATGATGGCTTCAGGTTGGAGGCAGAGTGGCTGGAAACTGCCTGGTGGAAAAGGACCTGGGCAGGGGAAGTCATGACAGCAGCTGGAGATGATCCAGCATGTGTCCATGAATAGGGCACTCCCAGGGTCATGGTGGAGGTCCCACCCCTGGAGGGGTTTCAAAGCCACAGAGATGTGGTGCTGAGGGTCATGGTTTAACAGGGACCTGGGAGTGCTGGGCTCATGGTTGGACTCCATGGTCTTAAACCCAAACTGTTCTCCAGTGTGCCAGCCCAACATCAACACCACCACTCACATCATTGGCTGTGCCACATCCCTGACAGAGGTGACAACTGACATCTGCTCGTGACAAACTCTGGCACAGCAACTGGTGCACCCCTGAAAGCTTGCTCTCCACCAGCACAGCAGTAGGTCCTAACCTAGGGGTGTGAGAGAGAACTCACATTCGAGGGCCCCGCTCTGAGGAGAACTCGCAGTGGAACACGACGATCACGCGTTTGTTTTCCGAGGGCTGGATTGGCTTCTTCAGCAAGTAGTTTTCTACATCTTCCTCCATGTGCAGGTTCACAGCACCCTGTGAAGGCAGAGCCACAACCAATAAACCCCATCCCAGGTGTGTGCAAGCTGTTTCCTCATCTTAAGTGTCCTGGCAGCTCTCTTCAGCCATTGGGAACAGCTTCAAACCCAAGCCTGGCCCAGGCTGCCCAGGGCAGTGGTGGAGTTCCCATCAGCCCTGGAGGGGGTTTCAAAGCTGTGGAAGTGTGGTGCTGAGTGCCATGGTTTAGCAGTGACCTGGCAATGGCAGGGTAATGATTGGACTGGATCTCTTCTAGCTTAAATAGATGAGAGATTCTACAATTCCATTTAAATAATTTGATATCCTGATTTTAGCTTCCCTACATACCAGGATGCTGAGCAGCATGTGTCCTGGAACCATCTCCCTGCTTGCCACACAGGCCACCACCTCTGCTTAAGGCAAGTGGAACATTCCCTCCTTTTGGGGGAAAAGTCACTTTATGAACCAAGTGTGAGCTCGGTGTCCTGGGATTCAGGCTGTGTCTGGGTTTAACAGGATTCACAGGTGCCAGTGGGGCACTAGGGCACCTTGGCTCTAACAACCTCAGATACTGGAGAGTCAAGAGCAGCCCCACACAGGGCTAAATGACCTGTTTGCATCTTCAGACACCTCCACACTGTTCCTGTGTGGTCAACATACCTTGATGTGTCCTCCTTCATACTCATAGGGGTATCTACAGTCAATGATGACACACTCCTTGATGAAGTCAGCAAACTTCCCAGTCAGCACAGACACAATCTGAAACAAAGCCCCAGAGCTCAGTTGGTTTGAGATGTTTGTGTGTCATTCCCTCACCCAGCAAAGCACTTTTGCAGCTGGCCCTGAAAGACATACCATTTCTGAGTCAATGTACTTCAAATCTTGATGCTTCCCATCAACAGTGTGGAATAAATAACTCTGTAAGAGAGAGAGAGACACAGCAATGAACTGAGGGAATTCCAAGGGTGAGCCATAGAGGACATAGCCTTGTGTCTATACAGGAACATGCTTTGTGGGCAAGAATCTCTTCAACAAAGCTCAGGAGTTAAAACCAATTCTAAAAATCCAAGGACAAAAGTTTATTTTTTGGCTCCCATGCCGTAGGGATTTTGAAAATCTCTTTGAAATACTGCAAATGATTTGGTTTGTGTCCAGCACAAAGCACCCAGCTCACCAACAGCCTGCCCCAGTGATTAACTACCAGTGTTTGAGCAGGTGCAGAGGAGGCCACAAAGATGATGGGAGGGCTGGAAGCCCTCTGCTGAGGCCAGGCTAAGAGAGGTGAAGCTGCTCAGCCTAGAGAAGTGAAACCTCCAGGGAGACCTTAGAGCAGCCTGCCAGGATTTGAAGGGGCCTCCAGGATAGCTGGAGTGGGATTTTGTACAAAGACATAGAGACAGGATGAGAGGTCATGGTATCAAACTGGAAGAAGCTGGATTTAGATGAGACATGGAGGAAGAAATTCTTCCCTGTGAAGGTGGTGAGGCACTGAAACAAATTGTCCAGAGCAGCTATGGAAGCTCCAAACCTGGAAGTGTTCAAGGTCAGGCTGGATGGGGCCTTGAGCAACCTGGTCTACTAGCAGGTGTCCCTGCCCATGGCAGTAGGTTGGAACTCAATGATCTTTTAGGTCCCTTCCAACCCAAACCAGTCTGTGGTTTGGACTGCTGAAGAAACCAAAGTAAAGCACTTCCCTAGCTTGAGACCAGTGAAATACCCAAATTAACCTTTGACCATCATATCACTCAAATTACCTTGGAGAAGTCCCCAATAAGGTCTGTCTGGTCACTATCCAAAATGCTTTCAATATCTGCCATGGAGGATGTTGTCTTCACCATTTTCGAGCTCTAGAAGACAAGAGGTTAAAGATCAACACCAAGAACAGACAGCAAAGACGTTCTTCCCCCATGACAAAAGCTCAGAGATTACTCTGAAGGCCTGAACTACACCTCTCCACCTTTCCCTTCGGATGAAGGCAAAACTCAGGCCCAGCACCATGGCACCACTATATCAGCTCCCCCAGATCTCCTGCACCAGTTTTGCTGGAAATTCACCCCAGAAAGCTCACTTGTAAACCTTCAAACTAAACACCCATGTTAGATTCTCTCCTAGTCAGTTCCCCTGGCTACAAAACTGGATGCCAGGCCACCAACCGTTGAGTCCTCAGAAGGTGCTCCAGGCAGGATTTTCCTCTTCCTGCTTTTCCCTGGAGAGTTCTCTTCCTGGAATCTCTCAATCCTTTTCTGGGTGGTCCTTCCTACACCACCAGACAGCGATGAAGAGTCAAACAAGCGGCAACGCTTGGTCTGCAAGGAAGGAGAGAAGAGTTGTCTTAGAAGCTAAGCAAGTCTCAGACTTTCAGACTATACTATAAATGGTGCCTTCTCCAAGGATCTGTCACTGCACAGCAACAGCAGGAAGTTAAAAATCACCCAAACTCAGGATCTTCAGCAACACTCACTTCTTGTGCAGAATGGGTGATGCGTGAGCAGTGTGCCCTTCTGCTCTGCCCTAGGGAGGCCACAGTGAGGACTGGGACTAGTTCTGGGCTCCCCAGTTCAAGAGGGACTGGGAACTACTGGAGAGAATCCAGTGGAGGCTGGGAAGCTGCTTAGAGGCCTGGAGCATCTCTGTGAGGAAGGAAGGCTGAAACACCTGGGGCTGTTGAGTCTGGAGAAGAGCAGACCCAGAGAGGATGTTCTCCATGCTTGCCAAGAGCTAAAGGGACCATGGGCACAAGAGTATGGCGTCAGACTCCTGTCAGTGGTGCCCAGGGACAGAACAAAGGGTAACAGGCTCAAAGTGGAACCCAGGAAGTTCCACCTGACCAGGAGGAGAAACTTCTTGTTGTGAAGCTGATAGAGCCCTGCCTCGGGTTACCCAGAGAGGTTATGAAGTCTCCCTTTCTGGAGAGATTCCAGACTCATCTGGACATTATGATCCTGGGCAAGCTGCTGCAAGTGAACCTGTTTTAACAGGGGGGTGGGACTGGAGATGCCTTCCAACTCCTGCCACGATGGGGCTTGGTGATTTATCCCTATGAGCTGACAATTTATCAGCAGATTAAGAAGCTTTTTTTCAGGAATCTAAACACTCTTCATAGTCTATTATGAGAAAGTGTTGCTGCAGGCACTTCAGGAGAGGCTGTGCAGGGTGTCCTGGAGGCACGTCAACAAACATCTGATAAGGAAGCTAAGATCTTCTCACATTTATCCAGTGGGTTTGTAAACAGAAGTTAATACCTGTACACATACAATGAGCATCGTTCCACATTGCCAAGGCCTACCAGGGACAGGCTTTGGAGATAACAGGAGACTGGAGGGGGTTTATCCCAAATGTTCTTTGTTGCCGTCAGCAGGGGTCACTTGTCCCAGCAGTGAGAACTGCAGCCCAGCGTTGTGGGCCCTGCCCTGCTGCGCTCTCCCAGAACACTCACCCGACTGTTTACTTTTCTCAAGACCAGCGGCGCGGTCCAGAGGCTCGACATGTCAGATGGTCTCTCCTCACCGTTCTGGGAAAGAAAAGAAGTTCATTTTCCTCTAGCTCACCATGGGCAGGGAGTGTAAGTGCAGCTTCTGCAGAGATCCACTGCTGCTGGATCTGGCTGGCAGGGCAGTTCTGGCAATTTAATTCAATCAGTGAAGTAACAGAACCGAGCAGAGACAAGATCTGTCCAGTTGCTGATGGGTTAACAAGGATGTTCTTACAAAGCTTTAAGCACTTCCAATGCAGCCAGCAGCAGCAGTCCTCTATTGAAGTGGCTGGAAAGCAAGTTATCACCTCCAGCTCTTTTAGCAAGCTGCTACAAATACCATCATCATTTTGAGGCACATCCCTCTGCTTCCTGAAGCAGTTCTTACCTGCCAACAGGAACAGCAGCAACTCTAACCATAGCTGCTGGTCACTCCCAGTATCTCACACTGTCTGCCCCAGGAACCAGCACAGACACACTGAAATCTGAAGAGCTGGAAGAGATCTTCCTACTTCCTTACTATTTTAGATTTCCCACAATGAGCTCTGCTAGAGCACACATATATATCAAAGACATGTGCTGGTAGATTGTCACAGCTGAGTTGGAAGTGTCATAGAATGCTTTGAGTTGGAAGTGACCTTAAAAATCATCCAGTCCCAACTCCCTGCCACACCTCCCACTAACCCAGGAGTGGGACACCTCCCACTAACCCAGGTATCTCAAGGCCACATCCAACCTGGTCTGAACACCTTCAGGGAGGGGCATCCACAACCTCCCTAGGAAACATGTTCCAGGGTCTCCTCATCCTCGCTGTAGATGTAAAAACGTCCATCCTATTTCCCTCCTACCTTCAAATCTTGGTCATCCAGCAGCTCTAGGAAGCCATCATCATCTTCACTCTCAGAGGAAGGCACAGAAGTGTGCTGCAGAAAAGGTGACCTGTCGTTCTCCTGTTCACCCACGGGCAGCTGAGAGAAGACAGTTTTAGTAATGCTTCCCCTCTTCCCTGCAGGATGCTGTAACCCCAGGAGTGATGCCAAACTCTCACTGCACGATTCCAAGCACAGTGACCCCAAACTGAGTCCCTGTACTTCTGTTTGATCCCTCCAACAGCAGAGTGCTTCATTCACCTCATTAAGCATCAAGCCTCTGCTCTGGTAGAAGCTCTGCAGTGGAGGTGCAAAGGAGCAACAGGGATGGTGTCAAAAGGAGAAAGAATTCACATCAACTCTGAAGCTGATAAGCACAAGATCAAGAGTGCTAAGGAGGATCAAAGACTGTTTTGAATTGGGACCTTAAAGATTCCAACTCCTGCCACAAGCAGGAACACCTTCAGACTTTGAGCTTCTACAACTTCCCTGGGCAACCTGTTCCACTGCCCCTCCACCCTCATGGGGAAGAATTTCTACCTGAGGTCTAATCTAAATTAGGAGTACACTCTTCACCCTAAAGCTTAGTCCCCAGCTCCCTTTCTGTGCATGGAGCCATCATTTCTAAGCAATAGACTATGAATAAGGTGACATTTCCTTCCTTCCTGGACAGAAGGCCCAGCTGCATGCATACAGTTGGCTTCACAGTTTATATCTTGAGGCAGATGCATCTGGAACAGCTACTTTAAGAGTAAAAATCAAACTGAATTGCTCTGTTTCACACCTATGTCCACACCTCTTGATTTACTGCACCGCACCCTCTGCAGTGACCTGTGCTGCTGCAGGACAATTCAAGTTTCAAATATCTGACCAACCCAAAAGCCAAGCCTGAGGAGTTTCTTATCTGTGAAATTTTGATAACTCATTATGAAGTCCCTTCAGCTGGCAGTTGCAGAGTGGTAATTAACAGCATTGTCTGAGAAGCAGGATGTGGCTTCTTTCTCCCAGATGGTTGGTGTGCAGAGGAGCAGGTGAGAACTGGTTGTGAAGAGCTCTGTGGCACTTACCATCTGAGTTGGAGATGAAGTCTGCCTTGACTCAGGAACCTCTTTTTCCTCCCTTACATGCACAGGACGAGAAGCTGGTTTGGTTGGCTTCTTAAACTCAAATGATTCCTGGATTTAGGAAAGAAGAAAAAAAAGTAGCAAAGTGATCATTTGACCAAGATCAGACACCGTGGGAGTTCCTGGGACTGCTGCTGTTTTTTAGTTCTTGTCAAACTACCTGGCATCTTGGATTTAAGTTCCCTGACACCAACAGGAGCAGTCTGAAGGGGAATATTTTCAAAGTCAAGATGTTACACTAGGGATTCATTCAAGATAATCAAGGTTTCATCTTCTAGGTATCTAGTACACAGAATCACTCAGGTTGGAAGAGACCCTGAAGATCAGATTGCTCAGGGAGGCCATGGATGCCCCCTCCCTGGTGGTGTTCAAGGCCAGGTTGGATGAGGCCTTGAGCAACCTGTTTTAGTGCAAGGAGTCCCTGCCTAGGGCAGCAGGGCTAGAACAGAATGATCTTTAAGGTCCCTTCCAACCCAAACAATTCTATGAATCACTCACAAGAGCAAGACCTGTCCCTTGAGTTCCCCTACGAGAAGCCAGGTAAAGATTTATGGCCAAACCAGAGCCAGGCAGAGTGAGAGAAGCCCTTTTCTACCCCATGTGCTGCTGGACAGGTGTCCTTACTAATTCTCTTGGTGGAAATTAAAAGGTGTGTGTTGGTGCTTCTCCCAAAGAAGCAGCAAGAGGACAAAAGGAAACTGCCTCTTCCAGCACCAGAAAAGCAGCACTTACATTCTCCTTATTTTCATCTTGCTCCAGCAGTTTAAAATCATCACTCTCCAGAGAGTCAGAATGGTTCCTCTTCAGAGCAGGGCTGGATCCCAGGAGGCTTTGCTACAATATCCACAGAGATGAGACAGGTCAGTTTTTTTTGCAATTTCCTCTTTGCAAAGCAGGTGAATAATGGCTGCAATGCCTCTGTCCTGAGTTACAAGCAGGAGTCTTCTGTGCTGACAGCTGGTGCAGGTACCAGATGCCTCAGCTGTGCTGGTGACAGAGCCACACCACTGAGGTTTCACACTAACATCAATGAGGTTTTGAGGTTAGGAGCTGCAGTTTTCATTAAGCACCACAGCAGCTCTTCTCAAAGCCAGAAGATTAAGAAAAATATGGAACATATTTACCTAAAAACCACTTAAAACACAAAAAACTCCTTTAACAGTTACACCAAGACCACCCTCACTTACCGGCAGTGAATGAATTCTTCTGAACGGTGTCCGAAGGCTGCAACAAAAACAAACCACCAAGACTTAGATCAACATTTTGTATTAAAAAGAGAGGCAGCAAGATTAATAAAATATACTATTTTTCCACCCCTCCATAAGCCCCAAGTCACCAACAAAGAAATTCAAACAGAATGATACTTACTTTATCCTGCTGGACTCAATTGCTTTCTCAAACCTAAAAGCAAGAGAGACATCCCCAGAATTAGCACCAAAAGACAGCAGACCCAAAAATCAACCTCATGTTTCAGTCAGGGAGCTCTAAGCAGAATCCAAGAGGTTTCCTGAAAACTTTGCCTTCCTCAGAAGCTAACCTAGAGGACTTCAAGGACCTTGTCTAGTCCTGGAAACACCAGCTAGACTCCTTCCCCAACACAATTCCTTTCAGCATTACTTGGGCAAGAGGCTCAGTTGAAGGAATCAAAGCCCAGTGAAGCAAGGACCAAAGGATGAAGGTCACCTGGGTCCAATCAGAGACCAAGGGCATCAGCTTCCCAGCCCTGGGCATAGTAGATTAGGGACAAAAAAAAAATAAAATTCAAAAACCAAATAATCCTGGCTGGGATCAGCAATGGTGTGACAAGCAGGAGCAAGGAAGGCATTGTCCCCCTGGGCACCAGAGAGGCCACACACTGGGGTCAATTTTGGGCTCCTCCAAGAAGAATATTGAGGGGTTGGAGTGTATTCAGAGAAGGGCAACAATGCTGGTGAAGGGTCTGGAGAACTGGGCTGCTGAGGAGCAGATGTTATTGAGCCTGGAGAAAAGCAGGCTGAGGGGAAACCTCCTGGCTCTCTGCAGCTCCCTGAAAGGAATTTGGAGCTAGGTGAGGTTGTTATCTTCTCCCAGGGAGCAAGTGACAGGACAAGAGGAAACAGCCTCAAGCTGGGAGGTTTAGGTTGAGCCTTAGAAGGAAATTCTTCACTGAAAGGGTTCTCAAAGTCTGGAACAGGCTCTTCAGGGAGGTAGGACAATTCTAATCTAAGAAAGGCAGAATCCAGGCTTGCAGCAACTGCTTGCTGTCAGTTAAGGCACAAAGCACAAACTCAGTGTTCAGTGAAGACTGCAGCTTGCATGGAAGTTGGAGTAGCCCCAGACTCCTGGCAAGCTGCCCATGTCACACTCAAAAAGAGTTTGGTTGGTCCAGCACCACAGTAACTCAGAGCCAAGGCTAGTTATGCACTCTGGGACACAAAGAAGCCACAAAGACCAGCACCTCTGGCTCCAGAGCACTACAGCTTCTAGAGGCTGAAGGAAAAGAGCCAACATGTGCCAGCAAAGCAGAAGCCACCCCAGGCCTCATGACCCCCAGTTTGGTGGTGGTGAAAGTTGAACCACCAAAGTCAGGCTGAGCATACGGATACATACGTTTCCTCCATGATATCATTTGAGGTTGCAGGTCCAGGTGAATCCAAAGCACAACCTGCAGAGGAGAAACAGTGTTTATTGTTTATCTCCTGAGTATAGCCAGGAAACAGCAAGTATGGGATGCTGCTAAGGATTTGCTCAGAAGAACCTTGAGTTTGGGCAGGAAACTGAGGGATCCAAGAGGGGTGATCTTTTGTTTTTGAAAGCAAAAAAACACCTCTGGCGGAGTTCCCCTGTGGAGGCAGAAACAGTTTTACCTCCGTGTCAGCTCCACTGCTAATGTACTGCAGGATAATCAGAGAGAAAACAAAACTACCCAGGACCGAAACCATCAACTGTAGCTTTCTGAGCAATGGTTTGGTTGCTTTCTTCCTTTGATGAGCATCAGAACAAGGAGTGGCTGCAGGGATTGCAAGCAGGCAAACAGAGGGGATGCTTATCAATATGACTTCAAAATGGAAGAAGCTGGATTTAGATTAGTCCTTAGGAAGAGCTTCCTCCCCAGGAGGGTGGTGAGGCACTGGAATAGGTTGCCCAGAGACGTTGTGGAGGCTCCAAGCCTAGAAGTGTTCCAAGCCAGGTTGGATGAGGCCTTGAGCAACCTGATGTAGTGGAATGTGTCCCTGCCAGGGGGCAGAGGGAAGAACTATATGATCTTTAAGGTCTGTTCCAGCCTAAACCCATCTGTGATTCTATAATTCTATGAGAACTAAAGGGGCAGGAGGCTGGGGAGCAACAGGCACAAACTGGAATCCAGAAGGTTCTACCTGAAGGCAAGGAGAAAATTTTTGTTGTGTGGGTGCTGCAGCCTTAGCCCAGGCTGCCCAGAGAGGTTCTAGAGTCTCCATCTCTTGAGATGGATTCCAACCCCCCCATGCCATTGTGATCCTGGGCAAGCTGCTGTGGGTGCTTCTGCTTTAGCATAGCGGTTAGACAGGATGATCTCCAGAGGTCCCTTCCAACCCCCACCATGCTGGCATTCTGGGATTAGTTCCCTATCCCTGGAAACCATGGAAATAGAGGATGCTTTCCATGCCTTACTTGTGCTGTATGGGCTGGGAAAGCCCTACCTGAGTCAGTTGACTCCGATGACGCTGTCCGCTGCAAACCATTGGTGCTGGTGTTCTTGCACTCCAGACCCTGCTCAGCGTTTTCAGACTCACTGTAAAGGAAGTGAAGTATTTGGTTTAAACAAATTGGCTTCAAACCAGAGACAGGGAGAGGCATTTATCAGTAATTATCATGGTTGCCTTCTGGTCACCAAGGTTTTCTTTATGTTCTGAGCTTGTGCCTTCAAAAGCAACGTGAATCCAGGAGGTTCCACAAGGAGAAACTTCTTTGTCCCAGGCTGCCCAGAGGGGTTATGGAGTCTCCTTCTCTGGAGAGATTCCAAACCCCCCTGTCCCTCGTGATGCTGAGCAAGCTGCTGTAGGTGCCCCTGCTTTAGCAGGGTGGTTGGGCTGAATGATCTCCAGAGGTCCATTCATGCCACACCATGCTGAGACTCAGAGCCTGAGTGACAGCAGCTCCTGGCCCAAGGCCTGTGCAAGCCCAGGCAAGGACACAGCTCCTGAACAGCTGCTGAGCCCCATCACACATGGGCAGGGGTCACAGCAGCTCCAGTGCAGATACACACCATGTAGAACCTTACTCTGTATTACCCTAAATTAGGGAAAAGCTCCCTTACTGTGACTCCTTCAGTATATGGGTTAATTAAAAACCCACCCCGGGGTGCAAACTACAGCTACCACTTCAAATAATGAGCACACAGGGGGCTGGTTTAGAGGAATCCCAGGAATCTGAAGGGGGAAGATCATTAAGCAAGCAGGTGATTACAGAAAGGAGAATGATCTAAAAAACAGCAAGCAAAGGACAACTACCAGGTGACCCACCAGTGCTGCCCAGGGCAAAACAGGAGCAAAATTGAGACAAACGGCAGAGATTACTTCAGGAATAATGTGATTAAAGGAGTTGAAGACTGGAGGAATAGCAAAATGGGATTGAGCAGGGAGTGAGAAGGCAGCAGCTAAAGTGACATGGAGAATGGACACAAAAGGACCTGCAGGAATTTGTGGGAGTGGGAAAAGCAGCCAGGCAGAGTCCAGAGCAGAAGATGGTGGCATATGGTGGGACACAGCAGATGGAAGATGGCTCACAACACAGGAGCCACGGCCACTTGTGGGCTAGAAGAGCAGGGACTACCATGAGGCTGAGTGAGAGGTAGCTCAGTTTCAGGGTCCCTAGAAGAAAGGGGTAGCAGAGAAGGGAGATATTTACTGGGGTGAGGGGTAGCAGAAGGTGAGGGGGTGAGCAGTGGGCGTGGGGAGCAAAGCTCTGCAGGGGTGGAGGCATCAGGAATGGATGGAGGCATCAGGAGAGGCGGGGGTGTTAAGAGGTTGAGGTCCCAAGTTTGCAAAGGTGGGGGAGGTGGGGCACGGAGGAAAATTCCTGAAGGCCTCATTTCGAGGAGGGGGCAGGGAGAAACAGCTCCTCGAGGCCTTGTTTTTTTTGTGGGGAGGGTTAGGAGAAGAGGACACCGAAGCCTCTGTTTTAAGGGAAGGGGATATTTAGAAGGAAAGAAGGCAGAATGGGGTCCTCTAGGACTCACATCTGAGAGATGGAGATTGAGAGATCCTCCAGGCCTCCATTGCGGGGGGGCAAAGAGAAGAGATCCGCGAAACTTCACCTTATTTTGAAAGAGAGAAGAAAAGATCTGTGGG
>VWZE01002437.1:39661-61380 GCA_013396675.1 Eubucco bourcierii
GGGGGTGGGGCGGGGAAATAAACTTCCTCGAGGTTCTGCAATTGAGGGGTGGGTAGAAAACCGTTTCCTTGAGACGTTTCTTTAGGAGGGGGTTGTGCAAAAGACCTCCTTGAGGTCTTGTTGGAGGAGGAGAAAATCTCAAGGCCTCACTACTGAGCGAGCAATGTGCAGAAGTGTAACAGAAAGGTAAGAAAAACTCCTCCTTAAGGCTTGGGGGTTTTGCCTTTTACCTAGCAAAAAAACAAACAAACAAACAAACGAAAACCACAACCAACAACACAGTAAGAGCTTCCCCACGTCTCATTTTGTGTCCGGAGGGAGGGAGAAGATGCCTTTAAGGCGTCCGATACCGAGAGGAAAGGACGCAAGAGGCTCCCCTAGGCCTCGCTTAGCGTCCAGGAGGGACGAAAGAGAAGAGGCCCTTGAAGTGGGATCTGGGGAGGGGGTACACGCCAGGAAAAGCGAGGGAAGGGAGCGGGGAGGAATCAGGGGGGAGGTTTTGACTGACCCTCTTCTCAGCTGCTGCTTGGTGAAACGAAGATCGGAGACCGGCGAGACCTCGGCTGGAAAGAGAGACTTGACCACGGCTGGCGAAGCTGCAGATTTCGGAGAGAGAAGGAGAAGGCGGCGGCAATAAGAACCTCTTCGTATAGGATCCATGGCAGACGAACGATAAACGTCTTGCTGTCAGCGCGGTCCGTACCGCTCTGACTCCAGCCGCTACCCGTCGGCCGCTCCAAAGCTGGCGCCAAACTTCCCCTCAGCCAATCAAAACGCGCCGCTGTAAGGGGGCGGGTAACTTTCGGTGGTTGCCCCCACCCGTTGCCCTCGCGCTGACCAGTAGGGACGGCGGCTCGTGCCGCAATCTCCGCCTTCGGCTGTTGCTTGACGTCGCTCCTGCCCTATAGGGAAGACAGCCAATGGGGTCGCTTCGAGGAGAAGGACTGAGAGTTAATGGGAAACTCTATTTCCCAGCATGCAACCGCCCCGCGTTGCATGCTGGGAAATGGAGTTCCTGCTTCACTCCGATCTCCCTCTCTCCGCCCTGGGCCCGAGGGGAAATCGGTAAACTGGGCAGAGATGAAGGAAATAAAGGTATGAGCTTAGCAAGCAGCCAGGCCTCGGTCAGCCGAGGAACCTTTCCTGGTCATTTTTTCTTCAATAAGATCTTTGTGAGAAAAATAAACATAAGGGTGGTAGTGGCTGCTCTTGGGAAGTGTGCAGTGAGAAAGAAAAGAAACCTGGTGAAAAACAAAGACCTGTTGGAAAGGGAAGCCACAGCAGTGCTGGGAGGGCTGGAAGCCCTCTGCTGTGAGGCCAGACTGAGAGAATTGGGATTGTTTAGCCTGGAGAAGGCTCCAGGGAGACCTGCTGATAGTGCAGTGAGTGCTTCAAGGGGACAATCAGAAAGCTGGGGACAGACTTGAGCAGGGCCTGTTGTGACAGGACAAGGGGTTTGAACTGAAAGAGGGAGATTCAGACTGGAGAGAAGGAAGAGACTGTTGACAGAGAGAGTGAAGAGATCTTGCCCTAGGTTGCCTAGAAAGGTGGGAGATGCCCTATCCCTGGAACCATTCCAGGTCAGGTTGTCTGGGGCTCTGAGCAACCTGCCTTAGCTGCAGATGTCCCTGTGGACTGCAGGGGCTTGGACTGCATGACTTTTAAATGTTTCTTACAACCCAAACCACAATATGATTTGATTCTATGCCTACAGCACTGAGACAGGGTTCATGGAGCAGTAAGAGTGGGAGAAGGCAGAATAGTGGGAGCGTGTGGGAGATGGAGGAAGCAGGCACACTTGGGCCAAAGAACCTTTGCAGACCATGCTTGTGTCCTCTACCTTCAAGAGCCTGTGATACCTATCCAAGCACTGCTACTTGCCTTAAAAATGGATGCATGCCCAGCTTCCCAGAGGACCCACCTTGCATTTTCCCTACCCTGTCTCTTCCCACGTTTGCAGAGCAGGATGAAGGGTGGCAACGGTTGTGCTGTGGGAAGATTCCCATGCTGGGTCATTCCTCAGGCCAGTCTGTGGACACTGCAGGTCCAGCTCCAAAACACATGCTCCAATTTAAGAGATGGAGAAACAGGGTGGTACAGCAAAGCGCTTGGGACACGCAGCATGCCTCCAGCTGTCAAACCACATCCCTACCAGATTTGTTCTGCCAAATGTCCCTGTGATGGAGTCAGAGGCCACTGCTCTCGAGCTGCAGGGATAAGCATGGTTGGTCCAATGTCCTCAGCCTGATGCAGAGACATAGAAGTCTTGTCAGGGAATCCCACAACTCCAGGACACGACCTGTATCCCTCTGTCTAGGTCTTGCCACCCACCAGACACTTTAGACAACACACGATTGTCCCCTCTCTGACCACCTTGCAGACTCCCATAGCTGCTGCTCTTCCAGGGGCTCAGTGCACTCACCCCAGCTCTCAGATCAGCCCTGCCCCCTCCCTGAACAACCTTTCCAACAACCAATTTTATGGTCTCACATGAGCAGTTCCCACCACCATAAGCAACCTCATAGCTTCAGTCCGAGTCCCTGCCTGTGGGGTGGCTGCATCCCCCAATACAGCACACCACGAAAGCTGCCAAAGACCAGCATGGGCAACCAGAGCTTCTTCCCTGCCTTTATCCTGCTTATTTGTGTGTCCCAACTGGAACGCCATCGCTCTGACATCCGGCCAGGATAGCAGCATGCAGACACCCCCATGAAAGACAGCACATCTTTAATGCTCCAGAGGACCCAGCAGGAGAGGCAGCAAAATGCAGAGGGGATCCAGCCCAGGCAGAGCTGCAGTGAGGCTGCACCATGACACTGCAGCATTCCCACACCTTGTCTGCTCACTAAGCCAAGGGAAAAGGGCAGGGAGGTGTCCATCCACGTCACCCACGCAGCTGGATGATGGTTTCCTGTGACCAGAGCCAGAAGTATGGGAAGACCCTCTCGGTGAAGGATGCCTTGTACTGGAGGAGCTGCACCATGTTCTCTGCGTTGTAGAAGGTCACTTGGCCCCCTTCATAGTCTAGGTGGACCCGGATTCTCCGGGGCTCTTCTTTCAGCACCAGTGGGGTGGGGGGCAGGTGGAGTGCTGTGTACTGGCGATCCCAGTCCAGCCGTAGGGCCCAGATCTTCCCCATGGCCATGCTGAGTGACTCCTTCCTCTGCACAGAGTCCACAGCCACCCCCACGGCCCAGCTGTCTCCATTTCCTACCTCCACCTCCCAGTAGTGCCTCCCAGATGTGAACCCCTGGGAGCCCAGGACACTGGGGCTCCCCATGAATCTCTTTGGGGTGCTGGGAAGGTTTTGCTGCCCACCTCTCAGCCTTACGCTTCTGCAGTCCTCAGAGACAACCAGGTCTGGGCTCGCCGTCTCTAGGTCCAGTGTCACCTTCACTAATGCATGACAGAGAGAAACAGAATCCCAGCATGGTGGGGGTTGCAAGGGTCCTTTGGGGATCATCCAGTCCAACCCCCCTGCTAAAGCAAGGGCATTGACAGCAGCTTGCCCAGGATCACAATGGACAAGTGGCTTTGGAATCTCTCCAGACAAGGAGACTACACAATCTCTCTGGGCAGGCTGCTCCAGTGACAAGGAGTACAAACACCCACCCATGGGAAAAGCAGCTCCTAACCCTGCTCCACCGAGTTACCAGGCAGAGTCAGAGATGTTCCTTCACGTGGGATGTTCTGCTGCCATCCCGTGGCCATGCCACAAGGCTACAGAGGTGTCACTCCACCGTGCCACCACCCGAGGTCCTCCGCTAATGGGACTCTAGATCATGGAGTGGACTGCAGCACCAGGGAAACTAAGGCACCTCAGGTTCCTCATCCTGAACACTGAGAGGGCAGAGACTGGCCTCAGCTGAGCCCTGCAATGGTGTCAGGGCTGTGTGGACCTCAATATGTGCCTAGAAGTCACCTCATGCACCTGGCAGCTCTGCCTAACTAGTCACAGCCTCACAAGTCCTGTGGGGAGTGGCTGAGGGGTCTGGGATGGTTCAGCTTGCAGAAAAGGAGGCTGAGGGGAGACGTTCTGGCTCCCTACAACTCCCTGAGAGAAGGCTGGAGCCAGGCAGGGGCTGGTCTCTTCTCCCAAGGAACAAGTGATAGGAAATGGCCTCAAGTTGACCCAGGGGAGGTTTAGGTTGGACATGAGGAAAAATTTCTTCCCCCTGAAGTTTGTCAAGGCCTGGCCCAGGCTGCCCAGGGCAGTGCTTGAGGGGTTTCAAAGACGCGGAGATGTGGTGCTAAGGGACATGGTTTAGTGGTCCCCTGGCAGTGCTGGGTTCATGGTTGGACTCGAGCTTGGAAGGCTTTTCCAACCACAGCGGTTCCATAATTCCACAACTCTAATTTTCATTTGTGCCCATCACCTCCAGACACTTACCCCTTTCTCTGTCCATCTCACTCAGCACCTTCGCTAGAGGAAGGAAAAGAAGATATCTAAGTCTCTCTCTTCTCATGGCATCTTTGCAGGACACAAACCAAACATGGAGCTCCCTCCCCAGCTCCCACAGCCCCAGGCTCCAGCAAAGCTCACCTCAGGTCCTGTCTGGAGCAGAGGTGTTCTGCTTCCAAACCCTGGGCAGTTGCATCAAGGCAGTGAGGACCTCCTGCTGTGCCCATGGCCATGGCCAGCACCACAGGGACCCAGCAGTGCCCAGTGCATCATTCACAGTGTCTCTGCCTTACCTCTGAAGCTGGCCACAGTGGCCATGACCAGCTGGCTCATCTCACAGAGGTTCCCAACACGCCTCTGCAGCTCTGGCGAAACTGGCTCTGGGATTGGGACCTTCGCTGCCTTGCAGCTGAGGGGGAAAGCAACACAGGGAGGAGCTGAGATCCCAGAAAGAACCATGCAGAAGGGAAAGAGGGGAGAACCTCCTACAGCAACAGAACTCGGGAGAATCATCCCTCTGCCACTGCCACAGGAACCCCATCTTAAGCAGGGGGTGCCATGACCTCCAGTCCCAGATAAGGTCACATGAAGTCCCAAATGCTCAGGGGGGCCAAGCCACCTCTCTCTTGGCTTCTGCAGTGCTTCCAAAGCTCTGCCTGAAGAAGCCGTGTGGGCAGAGCGACGCTGAAACCATTCCGTACCTGCTCAGGGTTCTGCCAACATCCTGGAAGAAAAGAAAGCTCCAGCTCAGGGCTGGCACTACCCAGAAGGACCACAATCCCCAGTTGGTCTCCTTCTTGCTGCAGGGAGATGGGGAGCAGAGAGGATCATACCATTCTCCTGGTGACTCCCTGGTGACTTAAGTCACCCAGATCTCCAACTTTCCCACACCAGCCACCCCTCGTGATGCAGGGTCACAGCCTGGCCCCTGGTATCACACTGCCCTTGACTCCCGCGCTCAGGGTGTCAGGTGGGTGTCCCCAGACTCAACAGGGTGGGTGGCAGGGCCCAGGTGGGTGACATAGCCTCACCATTAGGAATTCGACTGCTGTCTGGTCATGTTTCTTCTCTAACTCTGCAATCACTGTGTCCAGCAGGGACCTCCTCTCTGAAGCTCTGGAGATGTACTGGCTGCGCTGCTTGGCAAGTTCCTCGTGTGCCTGGTCCAGCTGGGCCAGCAGAGCCCCCTCCTGCTCCCGCAGGAACTGCTGCAGCTGCTCGAAGGTGTCGCTCACCCTCTGCCGCTCCAGGGCTACCTTGCTCTGCAAGGAACCCAGGCAGAGGCTGCTAAGTCATAGAGCACGGGGAGCCACTGATGTGGAGAGAGGGGCAAGAATCACAGGGAAGAAGTTTTGGGGAGGAAAAGCTGGAAAAATCCTGCCTCTAGGGCAGAATCACTCCCTGCACAGACGAAGGGTGAGACACTGGCACAGGTTGCTCAGGGAAGTTGTGGCTGCTCCCTTCCTGGAGGTGTTCAAGGCCAGGCTGGATGAGACCTTGAGTGACCTGTACTAGTGGGAGGTGTCCCTGCCTATGGCAGGGGGTTGGAACTAGATGATCCTTGAGGTCCCTTCCAATCTTACCATTCTATGACTTTATGGTGATCTGCTGAGAAGCAGCTCCATGGAGGACCTGGCAGTGCTGGGGGACAACAAGTTCACCATGAGCCAGCAATGTGCCCTTGGGTCCAAGAAGACCAATAGCCTTGTGGGATGCATGAAGAAGAGTGTGGCCAGCAAGCTGAGAGAGATTCTCCTCACCCTTTGCTCTGCCCTTGTAAGGCCAAAGCTGGAAGACTAGGACTAGTTCTGGGCTCCCCAGTTCAAAAGGGACTGGGAACTACTGGAGAGAATCCAGTGGAGGCTGGGAAGCTGCTGAGAGGCCTGGAGCATCTCTGTGAGGAAGGAAGGCTAAGAGTCCTGGGGCTGTTGAGCCTGGAGAAGAGCAGACCTACAGAGGGAATGTTCTCAATCCTCAGCAAGAGCTAAAGGGACCACAGGGCGCAAGAGGATGGGGCCAGATGCTTGTCAGTGGTTCCCAGCGACCGGACAAGGGGCAATGGTCATAAAGTGGAACCCAGGAGGTTCCACCTGAACAGTTGAAACTTCTTTGGTGTGAGGGTGCTGGAGTCCTGTCCCAAGCTGCCCAGGGAGGTTGTGGAGTCTCCTTGTGTAGAGAGATTCCAAACCTCCCTGGGCATTGTGCTCCTGGGTAAGCTGTTGTGGGTGCCCCTGCTTTAGCAGGGAGGTTGGACTTTATGATCTCCAGAGGTCACTTCCAACCCCCACCATGCTGAGCTTGGGGGATTCTGTGAAGAATGAAGAAGGGAGAAGGATGACAAAGTGTGGATGGTGATGGAGCCAAGAAGACAGCAGAGTTTGAAGGAGAGCAAGTTGGACTGGGGACAAGTGAGACAGAGCGGGAGAGATAAGGGCATGGTTATGCAAGAGGAGTAAATGGCTGTGGGGAAAGATGCCCATGAAGACAAGGGGGTGAGCAGGTGGGGGCATGGAGAACCACACACCAGTAGGACATCACTTTGCTTTTCTCCTCCAGGCTTAAAATCCTCTTTCTCTTTCTGTAGAAGAATGAGGTCACTCTGGAGCACCTCCTGGAGAAAGGGAGAGAAAAAAAAGTTTGGCACTTTCAGGGTTACATTCTCAGGAGTTAGATGATGTCACCTAACAGCCCCTGTGGGTACAACACTCTATGGGGTGATGGCAGGTGGGTTCTGAGCTCAGTGCTCAGAGCCAGCTCCCACCTCACCCAGAGAGGTAAGGGAGGTCCCCAGGCACATCTAGTTTGGCTCCTGGGAAGAGTTTCATGTGGAAACCCTCAAGTCTGTGGTTTGGGATCATTTTTTGTTTTTTTTTTCTTAATTAGGAAAAATAACTTTTGGTGTGGGTGGTGACATCTGTGGGAAGAGGTTTGTGGTGACAGCAGTGCTGAGCCTCAGCCACACTCCACAAATTCAACCGAGGATTCAAAACACCTCCTGCTCCTCCAAGCCATGGCTAGAGGCAGGGAGGACCCCAGCACACACTGAAGGGCACTGTTCATGTCCCCTGTCCCTGGCTGGAGACATACAGGGCACCAGGGACCCTGTGGGGCCACAAAGCAACGAGAGGTACTGGGTGGGCTGAGGTGAGGCAGCAAACAATGAAGAAGACATAGGAGAACCAGCAGCCCCAGCAGGATGGGGACCCCAAACCATGACCAGAGGAGACTCCATGCCCTGCCAGATGGGGACCTCAAACCATGACCAGAGGAGACCCCGGCCCTTGCCCTGAGGGTTTCCTACACTGCGCCTGAAGGAGATGGCAGCTTATGCCCCGAGACCACAGTTCCTGCCCCGAGGGAACCCCTGCCCCGACAGATAGGGCCCCTGGCCCCTGCCCCTAGCCGAGAGGCGCCCCCCGCCCCGCTGCCCCGGGCGCCCTCCCGCTCCCGCCGGCGGTACCCGCAGGCGCTGTGCCGCCTCCTGCGCAGGCCGGGCTCGGTGCTGGCGGTGGTGAGGGCCGTCCCAGCAGAGCGGGCAGAGCGGGCAGCAGCAGCTCTCGCAGAACAGCCCCAGGGTCTCGCCGTGCTCCCGGCAGCGGGACCGTCCCGCCTCTGCTTCCAGCTCCGCCGCCAGCTCGGCCACGGCGCCCAGCACCCTGTTGGGCCGCAGCGAGCTCGGGCCCAAGGGACTCCGGCACAGGGGGCAGGCGGCGGGGCCGCTCGTCGGGGCCTCCAGCAGCGTCGCCAGGCACTGGCGGCAGAAGCTGTGGCCGCACTCGGTGAGCACCGGTTCCGAGAACAGCTCCAGGCACACCGAGCAGCTCGCCTCGGCCTGCAGCCGCTCCCCCAGCGCCGCCATGCCCGCGACTGCCCGGGGCGGGCCCGCAACGGGCGGGGTGGGGGTGGCTGTGGCTCCGTCTGTGTGCATGTGTGTGGGTGTGTGCACATGAGTGTGGGTGTGTGCACGAATGCGTGTGTGCGTGTGTACGAGTGTGTGTGCACATGAGTGTATGTGTGCATGTGTGTGTGTACATGTGTGTGCATGCACATGAGTATGTGTGCACACGTGTGTGTGCGTGCACACGAGTGTATGTGTGTATGTGTGTGGATGCACACGTGTTTAGGCATGTTCCTAAATGTGTCCGTGTGCCACTGTGTCCCTGAACACGTGTGTCTGTGTTGCTGGTGTGCGCCTGCACATAGAATCATAGAACACCTTAGTCTGGAAAGGACCCTGGAGACCTCCAACCTCCCTGCCACAGGCAGGGGAACCACTCAACTATCCCAGGGTGCTTCAGGTATCATCCGTTCTGGTTTGTACACCTCCAGGAAGAGGGCATCCACAACCTCCCTGGGCAGCCTGTTCCAGCGTCTCACCCTCCTTGTACTGAAGAACTTCCTAAAATCCAATCTAACCCTACACTCCCTCAGATTAATACCATTCCTCCTTATTACTTGGCACGCTTATGAAAAGTCCTTCTGCAGCCTTCCTATAGGTTCCCTTCAGGTACTGGAAGGTAGCTGTAAGATCCCCCTGGAGTCTTCTCCAGGCTGAATCATCCCCAACACTCAGCCTATCCTCATGGCATGGCTGCTCCCACCCGTTGTTGTCACACCAATCCCAAAACATGGAGAAGGCAGCAGCAATGCTTGGGGAAGAGGGGAAGGAGGAAGAGAGGAGAAAGAGAATAAGAAGGAGGAGGAGGAGGAGAAAGAGGAGGAGAAGGACTCCCTTGCTTTGTGGGTGCTGTGAGCTCAAAATCAGACACCCTACATGTGGCTTTGGTTCTGCTCCTCCACACCCAGCTCCCCCAGAACTCTTGGCCAGGAAGGGCTAGGTAGGGGTTACAGGGACAAATCTGTGGGGAGGTGAAACCTCTGAGAGCAGGTCTTGCTGTGAGATAGTGTCATTAACTCCTACAGCTGAGCAGCTTTGGCTGAGGGTGTGCAGCATTCAGCACTCAGCCCAAACAACCCTCTGCTATCAAAGAACCACAGAATGGTTTGGCTTGGAAGAGACCTTTCAGATCATAGAGTCCAACCGAGAACCCAGCACTGCCAAGTCACCACTAAACAATGGCCCTCAGCACCACAGCTCCACAGCTTAGAAACCCCTCCAGGGATGGGGACTGCACCACTGCCCTGGGCAGCCTGGCCCAGGCCTTGGTAACCCTGAAGGGGAAGGAATTGTTCCTCATGTCTAACCCGTCCAACTTGTGCCCCTGGGGCAACTTGAGGCTGTTTCCTCTTGTCCAATCATTTGTTTCTTGGAAGAAGAGACCAACTCCTACCTGGCTCCAGACTCCTTTAAGGGAGTTGCAGAGAGCCAGGTCTCCCCTCAGCTTCCTTTTCTCCAGGCTCAGCACCCCCAGCTCCCTCAGCTGCTCCTCACCAGCCCTGTCCTTCAGACACTTCAGCAGCTGCATTGTCCTACTCTTGACATGATTCAGCCCCTCAATGCCTTTGGAGTGAGGGGCCCAAAGCTGACTCCAGGATTCAAAGGTGTGGCCTCACCAGTGCTCAATCCAGGGGATAATCCCTGCTCTGCTCCTGCTGGCCACACCATTGCTAATCCAAGCCATGCTCAGCTACTGACACCCTAAGAATGGCAGGTGCCAATAACCTGTAAATGACCTGGCAGGTGACAAGGCTGCCCGTGGCAGATACCACCCCAGGTCTGTCCCCTGCAGCGCAACCACCTGTGTGTTTTTCCTGAACCACTGCCCCCACCCAGGTCAGCACCCACTGGAGGCTACAATTCCTGTGTCATGTCTCCACCACGCGTGGGAGCTGCAGCTGCGAGCTGTTGATGTTGGAACTGCTGAAGGTTGCTTGGACATGGTGTAATCCTGGCAGCACCCAGCAAAGAGTGAGTGCTGCCAGTGAGTGCTGCCAGCCGGACCATGCTGAGGTGAGGAGGGTACTGACTGTCCTCAAGGCTCTTCGGGTAGTCCCAGCACTGTGAAGCATGCACCAGGGGCACCTCATTGGCTTCTTTGCAAAAAAAAAAAAAAAAAAAAAAAAAAAAAAAAACCCAGAATCAACCCATTTTTTTTTTAATTAAAAATGAACGCTGCTGTGGCACCAGTGTGATGAACACAAGCTGCTGAGCACCACTCAGCTCTACTTTTAATTTTTCCCCCCCTAATCGCATCAAATCCTGATGAGGGATGGAAGGAGGATGCCAGAAGCCTGAGAGCTACTGCCAGGCCCCCCAGTCCCACTCCGGTACCTCCTTCCCCCAAATCAGCCCCGTCACACCACATTTGACCTGCCTCAAGACTCCACACCATTCCATGAAATCCCAGACCACTCCCAGGAACTCTCAGGCAGCAGGAACCTCAGGTGAACCTGGTGTGGCAGCCCCAAAATGCTTCTCACAGCAGTGGTGACTGGTTGGGGGCCCTTGGCAGCATCTTTCAGGTGCACAAGAGAGTCTGGATATGACTCATTTAGGAGAGAGGTTCATACACATGGCAAGTCATGGAGCAAGGACTTCAGTTCTGCAAGTGCATTAATAGGTCCCAACAACTTCTCCCATCATTGCTCTGTTTATTGATGCCACTGCCCAACACCAGATCTGACCCCACCTTCCCCACAGCACCCATCATCCAGGAGCCCAGTGCACAGAGGGCAGCTGGTGGCACTGCTCCAGCCATTGCCCAGCCCTTTGGGCGCATCTCACCCAACTCAACTACAGAAGCTGTGAGGAGGACAAGACCTGAGCCAATGGAGACAGGAGATCAAACCAACAGTGAGGAGACATTACCTGTGTCCAACCACCATCACCACAGCCATGTGGCAGGGGACCCCGGCAGCCAGGTCCCCCAGGGGCAGCCCCAATCCGGTCATGGCTTTTCTTGGAGCCATCCCAGGATCCGCTCCTGCATTTGGCACAGGAATCCCATTGCTCTGACACAGTTGATGCCATCAACAAGGATGTGAGTCAATGCCACTGGCAAAGGCGAGGGTGTCCTGCTTGCAATGGCATGAAGCAGAAGAGGAGACCTCAATGTCTTGCCCACAGGTCCATCATGACCCTGCAGTACCAGAGACCTGTATCTCCTGACAGCTTGGCAATGCCTATGGTGCAGCTCTGGTGGCACTGGGAGGCTGGTCACCACACACCAGAGAAGGTGGGGAACAAGCACTAGAAATGAGTGTTTGGAGGAGCCTTGCTGATGGGGGTCCTACCAGAAAAAAGGTCTTTTACTGCAACTAGAATTTTTATTCTATTGGATAATTGCATCACAGCCCCGAGAGCTGGGCAGGCACCTACCAGCACTTCCAATCTAGACATAACACAAAGAACTTTCCTCCTCCATCTGGATCTATTTCTTACTCACCTCCCCACCTTGGCGGCTGGGAATTCCTCATCACCATGCATGTGCTGCTGAGCAGCTGTCACATCCTGCCCCACAGAGCCAGGATGAAGCAGCACCTCTGCAGAGCTCCTGGACAAAAGTGACTGTGCCAGAAAGAAGCCTCCAGAGCAATTTAAAACCAAATTAAAAAACCAAAACATCCCCCCCACCCCGCCCCGCAAAAACCCCCAACAAAAGCCAAACAAACAAAAAACCCACAACCAAAACAAAAAAACCCAAACAAAAACCACAATAGAGCTCCAAATCTTGGCCATCCTAAGTTTGCTCTTCAAATCAAAAGTCCCTCCACATTTATTAAACACCCAAACAGTAAATTTAAAAAGCAGTGACAAGTCTTACTCTGGCCAAACACCCTGCAGGAGTTTCCTCTGCTCTTTGCTTTGTTGTGTTTTGTTTTGTTTTGTTTTGTTTTCCCCTAGTGGTGAGGATTTCCCCCTAAAATCAGCTGCTTCTGGTAAATTGGATAGATGTATGTATATCATCTTTTAATTCTGCCGCATGTTGCTTACTTTAATTAATTAATTTATTTCCCAATCAGCCTAAGCCGTCTCCACCAGACCAGCGGCGCTACCACACAAAGCTTCCGTGATGTCCATGCCCTGAGCCGGGGGGTAAGGAGGAGAAGGGGATGGAGGGAGGGTGGGAGAGATGAGTCGAGGAGGAGGAAGAGGAGGGATGAAGGGATGGAGGTAGGGAAGGGAGGGAAGGGAGAGAGAGGAAGCCGTCGGCAGCCCCTCACTCTCCCATGTGCGTCCTCAGGTGGTACTTGAGGGACTGCTTGTAGCGGAAGCACTTGGTGCACTCGGTGCAGGGGTAGGGCCGCTCGCCGGTGTGCGCCCGCTGGTGTTCCAGGAGATGGTGCTTCTGGGTGAAGTTCTTGCCACACTCGGTGCAGTGGTAGGGCCGCTCGCCCGTGTGGATTCGTTGGTGCTCCAGGAGGTGGTGCTTGCGGATGAAACCCTTTCCGCAGACGGCACAGGCATGCGGGCGCTCCCGGGTGTGGATGCGGTAGTGGTTGGTCAGCTTGGACTTCTCGCTGAAGGTCTTCTCGCACTGGCTGCACTGGTAGGGCCGCTCGCCGGTGTGAGTCCGCTGGTGCCGCAGCAGGTGGGAGGGCCGGGTGAAGTTCTTGCCGCACTGTGGGCAGAGGAAGGCCATCTCGCTCTTGCCGGCGTGGATCCTCTGGTGCATGATGAGGCTGATCTGCAGGCGAAAGCTCCGCCGGCACTCACCGCAGGTGAAGGGCCGCTCCCCGACGTGAGTGATCTGGTGTTTGCTGAGGCTCGACTTGTGGCTGAAGCTGCTCTCGCACTCGGAGCACTTGTAGGGCTTCCCTGGGGGTGGTGGCCGTGGTTGGGGCTTGAGGCCGTGCTCAGGGCGCCGCGGGACCCCCACGCCGCGGCGCGTGTGGCTGCGCTGGTGCAGCAGGAACTGCTGCTTGTTGCGGAAGCTGAGGTCACACTCGTGGCACTCATAGGGCCCTTCCTTGAGGTGGTTGCGCTGATGGATCATGAAGTTGATCTTCAGCATGAAGCTCTTCCCGCACTCGGGGCAGATGTAGGGTCTCTCCCTTGTCCGGTTGCGCTGCTGGCCGGTGCTGGGCTTCATCTCACCGGAGTCTCGCTCGCAGGCCTGGGCTTTCCTCACGCGGGCAGCTGCTAAACTGCGGGGCTGCGGCTTGGAGCTGCGCGGCACTTCACGGCCCAGCCCGGCGTCGTGGTGGCTGGGGAATGACGGAGGCTCTGTCCTGCCTGAGAACATGGCACACGGCTCCAGGGGGTCGGCATCGTCCTCCTCCTCCTCCTCCTCCGTCTTGATCACAATCCCGTCCTCTGAGCAGGGGAAAGACAGAACAAAGTTAGGGCTATCAGGTGAGACAGAGTGGCCTTCTATACAGATAGGGGGGGCTACAGAAACATCTGCATGGGCTGCCCACACCCAGCTGCTCAGCCAGGGCATCTGGATGTGAGCTGGGTGCCACTCACAGCTCTGCACCCTGGGGCACATTCTCTGATGGTGGCAAGGTGATCCAGTGCATCCCCTGACAAGGAGGAGAGACAAACTGCCTCCTGGACCAACTCATCCCCCAGACAGACAAACCACCTCCAGGGAGGAATGGCTGACACCCCTCAGGCTCTGCTGCCTTCCAGCATGACCAGGACAGGCTGGAGAGCTAAGCAGAGGTAACCTCATGAAGTTCAGCAAGGGCAAGTGCAGGGTCCTACATCTGGGGAAGAACAACCCCATGGATCAGCACAGGCTGGGGACTAAACTGCTGGAAAGCAGCCCTGGGAGAAAGGACTTGGGAGTGGCCAGCAAATCAAAGGAAGTTCTTCTCCCCCTACTACTACTGGTGAGGCCACATCTGGAGCACTGGGTCCTGTTCTGGGCTCTCCAGTTCAACTGCTGGAGAAGGTATAGCAAAGGACTACAAATGGGATTATAAGACTGGAACCTGTCTTTTATGAAGAAAGGATGAGGGACTTGGGGCTTTTAGTCTAGCAAGAAGAAGGCTGAGTGGCATCTCTTCAATGCTGACCAATATTCCATGGGCAGGTGTCAGGAGGATGGCACCAGGCTTTGTTCAGTGACAGGACAAGGGAGAATGGGCACAAACCTGAACATGAGAAGTTCCATCTAAACATGAAGAGTGATCATAGAATCACAGAAACATTCTGGTTGGAAAAGACCCCCAGGATCATCAAATCCAATCCTGATGGAGCACTGGAGCAGGCTGCCCAGAGAGATGGTGGAGTCTCCATCTCTGGAGACATTCCAAACCAGCCCGGATGTGTTCCCATGTGACCTTCTCTAGGTGAGCCTGCCTTGGCAGATCAGTTGGATCAGTATCTCCAGAGGTCACTTCCAACCCCTACCATACTGTGATTCTGGGACCGTGGTGAGGTGAGACCTGCCCATCAAAAGGTTTTGCAACTTCTCGATGCTGCTACAAGGAGGGGACAGAAGTGCTCTGGATTGGTGAGGCCTCAGGTAGCTGAACGATTTCAGAGCAGCTCTACCTGCTGATGTTGCATTGAGTGACATTACTGCTGCCCATGCCCAGCGCTGCTGGAGCAACTACAGCCCAGGGCTGATGGCCTCCAGCTCTGCTCCTGGATCGAGGCACCCCACCTGGCAATGTCCCCTTCCTTCAGGTTCCCAGCAATGGACCATGGGGAATGACCTCCCTCCTCCTGAACAGTGGTGGGATGGACAACCTCATCTCGTGTCATCAGTGACAGAAGTGACCTGGTGTTTTTGTTACTGGGAGGAAAGGATCCCTCACACGTCACTCCAAGCTGGACTTTGAACCGGCCTGTGGACCTTTCCAGGAAGAGCAGCCAGGCTTTCCCAAGAGCCAGCCGACAGGATTGGTATGTGTCAGAACCACAGCTCTCTCCACATCGATGCAGGGGTTCAGCAGGAAAAACCCACAGTCCCAGGTCCTCCTCCTCACCTCCTGAAGAGCTTCCCCTGTGTGGACCCAGAGGCTCCAACACCTGAAACCCAGCACAGTGGGGTTGGAAGGGACCTCTGGAGATCATCCAGTCAAACACTCCTGCTAAAGCAGGGGCATCCACAGCAGCTTGCCCAGGGTCACGAAGGCATGGGGGGGTCTTAAGCTCTCCAGAGGAGACTCCACAACCTCTCTGGGCAGCCTGGGACAGGGCTCCAGCACCCTCATACCAAAGAAATTTCTCCTTCTGTTCAGGTGGAACCTCCCAGGTTCGTATCTGCCCACTGCCCCTTGTCCTGTCACTGGCATCACTGACAAGAGTCTGACCCCAGCTTCTTGCTCCCTTATAGTCCCTTTTTCTCTCACTGAGCATTGAGAAGACTCCCTTCTGAGTCTGTTCTTCTCCTGGCTCAACAGCCTCAGGTCTCAGCCTTTCAGAGCTGCTCTTGAGCCCCTCAATATCTGTGCAGCCTCCACTGGACTCTCCAATAGTTCCCAATCCCTCTTGAATTGGGGAGTTCAGAACTGGACCCAGTATTCCAGATGTGGCTTCAACAGGGCAGAGTACAGGGGGAAGAGAACCTTCCTTGATCTGCTGACCACACTCTTCTCCATGCCCCCCAGGAAATCATTGGCTTTCTTGGCCACGAGGACACACTGCTGGCTCATGGGGAACTTGCTGTCCCACAGCACTGCCAGGTCCTTCACAGAGCTGCTTCCCAGCAGTAACCCATCAGTGCAGAGGGTTGTTCCTTCCCAGGGGCAGGACCTTGCTGAAGTTCTCTGCACCCCGCTCAGAGTAATATCTTTCCCACCTGCAGAGGACCAAGTCACTGCTCTGGAGCAGGTCAGGTGCCCTCAGTCACCACACTGGTGTAAACCATGCATGTGCTGCCTCCTCCCCTCATCCTGAGGTCTGACTATCGCAGCTCTAGACGTTGCTGCAGTCAGAAACTTCCCTTCTGCTGCTGGTTGTGGGGGGATTTAACCCTTCCCCTTCATCCAACACACTCCTGCATTTGCCTGACCCACTACAGCCCCTCCTGGACCTCCTGTCCCCCCAGGAAGGCCGCATGATGAACATCTCACCTGTGCAGTTGCCATGGTGGACGATGACTCTCTGGATCTCACTGAAGTCAGCTCCATACTCAGAGGAGTCCCCCAGGCTGGTTCCTGGCAAGTCCCTCGGAGGGGAGACAGAACCGTAGGGGCTCTCGCAGGCTGCCTCCTCATCTGGGCTCTGGAAGCTCCCCTCTGACTGCCCTGACATCCCGTGCAGCTCAGGGTTCTCAGGGCTGTCTTCAGGAAGGAGCTCCTCTGTTTTGATCACCACCCTTATCCCAGCTGCAGGAAAGAAAGATTCCCACCCACCATCATTCCTGGCAGCCAGGGTGAAGAGGTTGCTCCTCGCAATCCTCACTGGCTCCCCATGGCTGATGCTCCCATAGAGGGGGTTCATTTGCTTATCTGTTTCTGCTTCCCTTCAGTTCCTGCCCGTCAACCACCCCTGGGATCTTCCATACGGAGGGGGCAGCTCAGTGCACCCCAGCACCCCACACTCCCTGGCCACAGTGCTGGGCAGATTTATAGATTCATACAATGGTTTGGGTTGGAAGAGACCTTGAAGATCATCTAGTTTCAGCTCCTCTGTCATGGGCAGGGACATTTTCCACTACACCAGGTTGCTCAAGGTCTCATCCAGCCTGGCACTGAACACTGCCAGGATTGTGGCATCTACCACTTCACTGGGCAACCTGTTCCAGTGTCTCACCACTCTCGCTGTAAAATTTTTCTTCCTAATACCCAGTATAAACTCTCCTCAAGCGCTCAAGATGATCCTTGTCCTTTTGCTGGCCTGGATTTTATTTCAACATTCTCATGACCAAGCGCACAGGTAGGGGCTCACAATGGTCCTACATCCACATCTTCTCTTCTAGGACCATCTCTTCTAGGCCACCTCATCATTTCCTCATCATACTATTGTTCCAGGACTCAGGGTCCCTGTTGCCCTGCTATATGACCTTGGAGAATCCTCTCAGCACCCCAGGTGCCAGTGCACAGGATGGGAGCAAGCTACTCAAGGATAAATCCAGGCACCGTCCACACAAGCAAAGAGTTTTGTCATCTGGATGACTTCTCTCAATGGGACTCGAT
The DNA here is from genome assembly GCA_013396675.1 of Eubucco bourcierii. Classification (NCBI taxonomy): domain Eukaryota; kingdom Metazoa; phylum Chordata; class Aves; order Piciformes; family Ramphastidae; genus Eubucco; species Eubucco bourcierii. The sequence continues at coordinate 57,060 of VWZE01002437.1, forward strand.
TCTCTTTTCTTGCCAGGTTCCTTGAGGACCTGCTCTGGTTGCAGATATTCTCCTTGCTGGCTAGTGGCCAACTCTCTGGGCACCACGTGCCCTGGTTTAGATGTTGAGCTGCATCTGGACATGACATCTCTCATCAGCCAAACTCTTCCTGCTCCTACACAAGTGTTCTCCTGACAGCCTCCTTGGGCACAGCTCTCAGAAACATCTGCTCTGATCTTGGGGTGAGCAGCTCCTCTCTGAAGGCAACCTACAGCCACCCTGGTGCTAAGCTGCCCTCTCACCTGCAGTGGCGTCGGTAATGATCTCACTCTCCTCCAGGTCCTGCTCATTCCTGCCCCGCGACTCCTCCCCTTGCTCAATCTGAGACAGAACACCAGGTTTGGAAATTGCGTAGTCTATGAGGAGACAGAGGGGTGGAGAGAGGGGTTACTGCCCAGGGAACCCCAAAAGCAGCTTCCACCTTTACCCAGCACCCATCAAGGCACACACAGAGACACCCAGAAGCATCTGCAAAGGATCTGCAGGCAGAAAATCCCTGTGCTGGGCTACCTGGATGGGCAGAAGGGATTGATAGAGGCAGAAGCTGAGGTGCCACCCATAGAAGAACTACCTTAGAAAAGGGACCCAAGGTCTGTGTTTTCCTGGAAGGCTTTTAGAACTTCCCAGCCAAGTTCCTGGCTCTCTGAAGCCAGAAGTGTTTCACCCCTGGCCCTAGCAGAGCTGGGATTTCTCCTGCAGCAGGACCACAACCAAGACACATCAGACAATTTTCTTCTCCGCAAAAGCTTCCTCTAAAGGGATGTGTGGGCTGGTACATGCTGCAGCCCAGGAGAAGAAAAGCCCTTCCAACAGCCACAGGGAAAGTGTTGGTTTATCACCAAGGAACTGGCTGGAAGGAGCCTCAGGAGGTCTCCAGACCACCTACCGACAGGGAGCTTCCATACATCTGGAACAGCACCATTCCCTGAGCAGGGAACAAACCCAGGCACTGCCCAAGGGATGCCCATACCCAGACTAGAAGCATCCTCCTCTGCTTTAAGCCTCCTTCTAAAATGAGACATTTAAGTCTCAAGGGGATCTCCAAGGAAGACTCAGAAGGTGCCCAAGCTCGTGGGCAGCCAAAAGCCCTGCAGAACCTGCCTTCACCAGGGCAAGGACACCCTGTATTTACCCATGGAGATCAGCGACTCGTAGTTGCCCTTCATCACGTTCTTGTACAGCTCCTTTTGCCACTCCTCCAGCTTCTCCCATTCCTTGTTGTTGAAGTAGACGGAGACGTCGTCAAACGTCACCGGCACCTGCAAGTGCAAGCAGCACAGGTTCAAGCAGCCACCTTGATCCTGCTTGGACACCACCAGGCTTCACCTGCTTCACAACCATCAGCAAGTCAGGGTTTGTATTTAAAACAACCCACAGAATCACAGAATGGCAGCGGTTGAAAAGGACCTCTGGAGATCATTAAGACCAAAGCCCCTGCCAAGGCAGGGTCACCTAGAAAAGGTCACACAGAGCACATCCAGGCAGGTTTGGAATGGCTCCAGAGATGGAGACTCCACCACCTCTCTGGGCAGACTGTTCCAGTGCTACATCACCCTTTAATTAAAGAAGTTCCTCCTCATGTTCAGATGGAAGTTCTCATGTCCAAATTTGTGCCCAACGCCCCTTGTGCTGTCCCTGGGTACCACTGAACAAAGCCTGGTGTCATGCTCCTGACACCCATCCTTGAAGAACTGATCAGCACTGAAGAGCTCCCCCTCAGGCTGCTCTCCTCCAAGCTAAACATCCCCAATTCTCTCAGCCTTCCCACATCACAGAGAGGTTCCAGTCCCTTCAGTGTCTTTGCAGCCCTTTGCTGTATCCTCTCCAGTAACTCCCTATCCACCACTGGGCTTGGATTTCTACAAGTTGGAAGGTCTCAGCCAAATGCCTGGCTCCAGATGATGAACCCAGGCTGTGATCTCCCCAAATGACCCCATTCTCCTCCTCTTGATGACTCTCCAGAGGTGACCAGGCTTAAGTCTGCCTGGAGAGAGCATGAAGGAGATAAAAATCTGGTGCTAGGGCAGGACCTCATCTCTATTGATGAGCTGACGTAAAAGCCCAGATTCAATTACCCTAGAACTCCAGGGAAAACTCCACCAGGGCCTGAAGGACTCCTGGTTATCCCAGGAGCTGACTGCACATTGGCCAGGAGAAGGCTGCAGCTCTGAAGCCAGGCAATCATCCCTAAGGATAAATTCAGAATGCATGAGCTGTGGTCAGCTTCTACTCCCTGACTGAACTAAGGGGGTGTCAGGGTCTGAACTCCCTTTTCCGGACCCTCTCCACTCTCTGCAGCAACCTTCCCTCTGCCAGAGAGTCATAGAATTGCTTGTCTTAGAAAAGCCTGCTAAGATCATCAAGTCCAACTGTCAACCCAACACCACCATGGCTGTTAAACCATGTTCCAAAGTGCCATGTCCACACACCTCCAGGGACGGTGACTTCACCACCTCTCAGGGCAGCCTGTTCCAATGCCTGACCACTCTTGCAGCAAAGAAATTTTCCTCATGTCCAAACTAACTCTGCCCTACCACAATTTCAGTCCATTTCCTTTTGATCTATCACCCGATACTAGACAGAAGAGACCAACCCCCATCTCACTCCAAATTCCTTTCACAGAGTTGTAGAAAGTCAGAAGGTCTCCCCTCAGCCTCCTTTTCTCCAGGCTCAACAACCCCAAGTCCCTCAGCTGCTCTTCACCAGACCTGTTTTATTTCAGAGCCTCTTCAGCAGCTTCATTGCCCTTCTCTGCACCTGCTCCAGCCCCTCAATGTCCTTCTTGGAGTGGCCCTAAACTGAACACAGTTTTGTGATACATGGCCCCATGTGCAAACTTGATTTTAGCAAGAGGGTCATGAAAACACAAACCAAGAACTGAATATTGTGGGTGGGCTCCTCCTGGAGCTCAGCTAAACCAAGCTGAGAGCATGGGGACCTCATCTGCCTTCCCCGAAATGCCAGAGGTTCCCCATTCTCCACAGCAGCAGCAGATCCTGCTTGCTCCTCCCTCAACCCAGGACACCCTCACATCACTGCACCAAGGTGGTAAAAGAAACAGTTGTTAAAGAAACAAGCCCCAAATCTGCAGAGTTCCCAGCAAACCATGGTAAAATAAAAACCAAAGCACAAAAGGAGTAAATTGCCAACGGGCGGCGCAGTGCGGTGAGGCAGGGTTGAAACCTCTGGCTGGAGTCTGGAGGGACGTTCCTCCTGGGTCCATCTCATGGACAGATGTTTCTCCTGGGTCCATTTTATGCAGGGATGTTCCTACCAGGTCTATCTCCCATCACAGGCAGGTTCCAGCCAGGGAGACTCAGGGCAGGTATAAGGAGCAGCTCCGCTGCATCCAGATCATGACAGCGAGCGACTCACCTGCACTTGGGCCATCCTTGCTCACCCACTGTGTCTCCCCCCATGTCCTGCCCTCCATCAGCGTTTGGGAAGCATTTTGGGCTCTGGCACCCCCAAGAGAACCGTTACCTTGGGGACTTCCCCCTTCCTGCCTGGGGGCAGGCGGAGGATCCAGAAGTTCCTGTTCTTCAGCAGGTTCTCCATGTTCTCCAGGCGCCGCTGGAGCAGCCCATACTCCTGGATCAGGGTGCCCAGTGCTGCACATTTGCTCTCCAGTTGGTTCCCCAGTTCAGCTGCCGTCTTCTCACAGTCGATCAGCTTCTTCTCTGCCATCCCTGTCCGTCCCTCCAGGTCCAGCAGGCGGGTGGAATGGGAGTCCACCTTCCTCTCCACTGCCTGCACAGCTGCCACCACCGTCAGAGACAGCTCGGCCGTCTGTGTCTCCCGCTCCGAGGTGCGCTCGGGGCCGGCCGGTGGCCGGAGGGGCGAGGTGCAGCGCGGTGGCAGCACCGGCTCCGGTGCCTGCGGGGAAAGAGATGTGGGGGTCACGGCATGGGGACTCACCACGTAGGTGGTGGGGTTGCGGCAGGGCTCAACGCTCCCCATGTCCCCGAAGAATCCCAGTGTCCCTGCTAAGCTGCTTATGGCGACCGTGCAGGTCCCAGGGGATGGGCAGGACCCGAGACAGCGGCGGGGACCTCGACACGGTGGGGAGAGGAGGTGACACTGAGCTGGGTGTAGGGGGGTGTGACACGGGACAGCCGAGCCTCGTTGCCATGGTCACGGCGAAAGGACACCCCGGGGGGTTGGCGGGCACTGTCAGGACAAGGACGCCCCGTCGCCATGGGGACCGGGCGGTGACATGGTGGGGGATGACAGGACAGTGGGGCTGTCACGGGGGGCCGCAGGAGCGGCTCCACCACCCGCC
>VWZE01002437.1:61913-78170 GCA_013396675.1 Eubucco bourcierii
CGGGGGCCGCGCCGGGCGGGGCAGAGCGGGGAGCCCTCTGCCACCGCAGCGCCCCCTGTCGCACCGACGGCATGACCACGCCGCCGCCGCGCACCGTCGGGGCCACCCGGCGCCGGCATTGCCCGGCCCGGTCTGGTTCCGGCCCGCCACTGCCCCACAGGAAAGGAGCGGGGAGGCCCTTGTTGCGGGCTGCGGGTGCCCCGGGATCGAGCCTGTGTGGCGTGGCCGGGAGAGGAACGGACTGGAGGGAACTGGAGAGAGAGTGGGGATGAGTGGAGAGGGTCTGAAGGAACTGGAGTGGGACTAGTGCAGGACTGGACAAGTCTAGGAAGGAACTGGAGGGGCTGGGAACAAGTGGGGAATGGAGCGAGACTGGCTGAGAGGAATTGAGATAGCTGGGGGCACTGAGGAAGGACTGTGGGCAAGTGGGAAGCAGCTGAGATGAACTGGAAGAGATGGGGATAACAGGGCAGGACCTCGGGAGGGACTCGGACACCCCCGGCGGTAACTGCGCAGTGAACAGGGGCAACTAGGGAGGGCTGCGGGTAGCTGGAGAGAACTGGAGCTGTTCCCGAGGTAACTGCGCTGACAGGGAGGACTAGGGAGAGAATGAACGGAACTGCGCAGGGGCTGCAGGTAACCGGGGCCGTGCCTGCGGTAATTACGATGATGAGGACTGCGGCTTGACTGGGGAAGAATTGGGGGTGACCGGTGGGGAACTGGGGAGGACTGAGGAGGAGCTAAAACGGGGGGAGGGCTATCTGTGAAGGCTTTGAAAGAACTAAGGGGGAACTGGGGGACTCGCCCGGGCACTGGGGGGAGCTGGGCTTGACACGGTAGCAGCAGAGGAGCGCACAGAGGCCCCGGCAGGGAACTGGGGGATGCACTAGCAGCGCTGGGCGGGGGGAGTTCTGGGGGGGTCCCGTCGGGCGCCGCCATGGCCGGGGGCGGAGCTACTGCGGCCGCCCCCTGGCGGCCGCCCCCGTCCGAAACCAGAGCCCCCCCCTCGTGTCCCCTCCGAGCCCCGCGGGCTCTGAAATGGCGGCCGGAGGGTGGAGTTGCCATGGCAACACAGCAGACACCCCCCTGAGATGAGACACTACCTACCTTCTCCCGAGTGGCACTGGCGCAAGACTGTCCCCTCCTGTGCCGTTTTGGTCTTCTGTCCCATCCTCTCCCCCCCAGTCCTATTCCGTTTTGTACATCCCATCCCCTTTTGTCATGTCATGTCCCATCCCATCGCATCCCAGCCGGTCCCATCCATGTCTGCCTCATCCAGTTCCATCTGTCCGATCCCATTCATCCTGTCCCATGCCACCCCACTCCAACTGCTCTGTCTCATCCCATCATGTCCTATTTAACCTGTTCCATCCCATTCCCATGCATCCTGTCCTATCCTATCTGCCCCATACCATCTACCTTGTCCTGTTCCGTCCTATCGCATCCCACCATGGGATGCCAGCATTGTGAGCCTCATGAAGCACAGAAAGACTTCAGTTCCACTTTTGTTCCATCCCAAGCCAGAACCCCTCTGAAGGATCCATCCTAGGTCCATCCCAACCCCTCTGAGCTCTAGGGGTGCTCTGGTGATTGCCTCCTAGGCAGGGCTGGGAGAGGAGGTTTCTTCCCCTGTGCCAGGCTGAGAAGAGCCTGGCCCATGCTGGGCTGAGGAAAATCTTCTGGAAGGGCAACATTTCCCCCCTCCCCCTAACTCTGTGTGGTGTTGCCCCAGCATGGCTAGCAGAAGAAAGCAGAAGCCATAGATCTGCTCCATCATGGAACAAGGGCAGAATCAGGACCTTCCTCCAAGCCAGGCCTTGACACCTATCTGCTGCAGCTGTGGCCACCATCCTGCAGGGCATGCTGGTCACCAATAGGGGAGGGGGGGAAAGTGCAAGGACACAGGGACAGCTGAGGGTGCAGAGACCCCAAAGCTGGGCCAATCTTGCTCCCAGAAACACCACAGGAGCAAAGGGACACTCCTGCCATGGTGTGTCTCCAGTGAGGGGGATGCACTGCTGAAGAAGGGCAGGATGCTCCTGGAACATCTGCTGTATCCTACCACCCATCAGCCCCAGGTCTCCAGGGCCAAAGGGATGGGGCTGGGCATTCCTCAGGGCACAGCAAGAAAAAACTTGGCACTATCTGGCAGGGCCAGGCCTGGCACAAAGAGTTTATTGGCAGCCCCAGTACAAATAGCTTGGGTACGCGCGAGCAAGGACGTGGCGATGCCAACCCAGTGTGGCTCCGTGTGGTGGCCGCCCCTCTTACACACCTCAGCCTCCATGTGCCAAGGTCCCTCCAGCTCTGCCACAATGTCACAGGGCACTCCATGACCGGGCCACCTCATCTGTTGAGAGATGACCTCACAGCATGGAGAACTGGACCCTGAGCAGAGCCATGCCAGGGCTCTCCTCCATGCTCAAGGGAAGTCCATGGCATGCCAACCACACTCACTGGTACTTCTTGTGGCATCACTGGTGCTTCTTGTGGCATGGAGCTGTCCCAACTCAGTCACAGAGCTGAGGCTGGTGACTCCACAACCACTGCACAGCCTCTCATGGAGCTGCCACGTTGAACGGTGATGAGGCATTGAGCCACGGCAAAGATAAAGCTTAAAAACCACAACCCCCCAAAGCCAGACACGGACTGCAGCATCCCCATCTTTGCCAGACGCCAACCACAGCAGTCGTACAGAAGCGCCACCTGCTGGATACCAGCCATAATTACCCCAGAGCACCTTTCTTTGCCAGACACCAACCATGGGGGCCCCCAGAGCAGCCTCCTTTGCCAGACACCAACCATGGGGGCCCCCAGAGCAGCCTCCTTTGCCAGACACCAACCATGGCAGCCCCACAGCAGCTTCCTTTGCTACATAGCAACCGTGGTGGCCCCAAAGCAGCCTCACCTGCTGAACACCAACCACAGTGGCTTCAGAGCAACCGTTGCCAGACACCAGCCACAGCAGTTCTGTAGCAGCGCCGTCTACTGGACACCAACCATAATGGCCCCAGAGCAGCCTCCTTTGCCAGATACCAACCACGGTGGCCCCAGAGCAGTTTCCTTTGCCAGATACCAAACGCGGTGGCCCCAGAGCAGCTTCCTTTGCCAGACACCAACCAGGGCAGCCTCAGAGCAGCATCCCTTGCCAAACACCAACCGTGGCGCCTCCACAGCAGCTTCCTTTACCAGACACCAACCATGGCGGCCCTAGAGCAGCTTCCTTTGTTGGACACTGACTGCAGCATCCCTAGAGCAGCTTCATTTACTAGACACTGATCACAGCAGCCCCAGAGCTGCACCAAGCAGCCTGATTTTAATAGCCTTGGCTCCCATGATTGCTAGACTTGGTTCATGTGGTTGACCAGCTGTGAAGTTAACCTGGTAAAAGCTATGAACTAGAAGGCAGGTGGCAGGCGTGGGCATTGCAGGCATCACAGCGAGCAAAGGGGCTGGGATCACTCACCCGAAGACGAGCTTGGAGATGGAAACAACTTTTGTATTGACAGACTTTACAAAAAGTTCTTACAAAACATCACCACGAAGCAGCAGAGCCAACGACACAGAGCAGGGGGAAGAGACAACCACGCAACAGCCACCGCGGGGACGACACCGAGCAGCACTGAGAATGCCCAACCCTTATTTACACTAAGAGGCCTGGAAGGGGCCTGGGCAGTTCTCTGGTACATTTTAAGTGTTTTTAGATTCACTGTGAAATATAGTGCCACACGTTTTCCTTGTAGTATCATAATAATAATAATAATTAATAATAATAATAATAATAACAACATACTACTTCTAGGTTAACTAAAAACCAAACAGCTCTTTACAGGGGTTAGGAGAAGTTGCTTTCACTCGTCTCTGACTTACCTGAGTGTGAGACCAAACCCAGTTAAAGAACAACAAAACCACCTTTGAGTTTGTTTGATGGGCCACAAGGGAAACTACAGCCCAACTGGGACCAGTAACATCCACACAACAGATGTGTCCTTCTTAGGTGAGTCACTCCCACATAGTGCCCTTCCTGACTCCTCCAATGTTCTCAACCCCTTCTCCTTCCTGTCCTTTCCTCCTGCACCTACTTTTTCTCACCTTGCTCTTTGTCACTCTCTTTTGTTTTTTTGTTGGTTTTTTTCCTTCATTATGTCCCTACCCATGTCTCTGCCTCACTTCTCTCCATCCCAGCCCCAGCCTTGCAGTGTGGTGCTGCCATCCAAGGCATGGTGACAGGAAAGGCCTGGGAATGGCACATTCCTTCCCTCCCAACCAGTGGAAAAAAAGCAAGCAAGAGCTGGTCACTCCTGAATATGCACAAAGATCAGGTGGGGAAACACCTGCTAAACAGAGAGCCTGGAGAACCACTCAGGATTATTCTCTACAGGCAAAAATCCAAACCCATGTAGGGGCCAACGAGGCCTCTGCCACTCTGCAAGTCCCAACACAACCCCTTGGTGGGGTTCCAGAAGTGCCTTGAGCAGAGTTTGTTGGGGTTTTATTGTTTTCTCTAAGAGGAATTCCTTGGATGCTTGGCCAAAGCAGGCTTTGTAGTATGACCAACACTTGATTAGATGCGACACGAGTTCACCTGCCATCCTGCTTGCATGTGGTGGTAACCACCACCTTGTGTCCCTCCCCACCACCACCTCCACCACCACCACCTCCTCCTGCGGTGCTACTGAGGAGTTTCTTTTTTGACACAATAATTGCCGGTTTGGCTGGCAGACTCCAGGTTGAGCTGCGACTCCTCCATGGGCCGGGGGTTGCGAGAGTGAATCTTCTGGTGGCAGTTGAGGGACTCTTTGTAGCGGAAGTGCTTGCCACAGACAGGACATTGGTAGGGGGTCTCCCCAGTGTGAACCCTCCAGTGCTTGAGGAGGTGATCCCGCCGGATAAAGCTCTTGCCACACTCGGTGCACTGGTAGGGCCTCTCCCCAGTGTGGATGCGCTGGTGGCGGATGGCTTTGGAGAGGTCTCGGAAGTCTTTCCCACAGTAGGTGCAGGTCAGTGGCCCGTCGCCTTTCCCCGTGTGGAGCTTCTGGTGTAAGATAAGGCTGACTTCCAGGCTGAAGCTCTCCTTGCACTGTGAGCAGGTGTAGGGTCTCTCCACCATGTTGTTCACCTGGTGCCTGACAAAGCCATACTTGAATTCAGAGCTCTTCTCTCCATCGGGGCGCTTGGAAGGTTTGGAGCGGGAGGACCCTTGGCCTTTGGGAGTTTTGGATTTGGGTCGTAGGCTTTCTCCATGCTCCAGGGAAGTGCAGGCTTCCTCGCTGGTGTGTGCTTTCTGGTGGCTGGTGAATTCCTCCTTCTCCAGGAAGCTCTGCCCACAATCACAGCAGATGTAGGGACCCTCCACTGTGGCCACGTCCTCGGGAAGGTCCTTCTTGGCCAAGTCTCTCCCACGGCGAGAGGAGCGCCTCAGCCCATTGCCTGCTGAGGTTCTCTGCTGTGAGGTGGATCCACTCTGGTTCTTGCCACTCAGCTTTACCTCTTCCTCTGGGCTGGAGAAGACCTCTTCCCATTTTCCGGACAAGGAGCCAGAGAGGTTAAGGCTTTCAGAACCTTCCTCATCACACTGTTGCGAATCTGGCAGAGCAGAGACATTCAAGTCATTTCTCTGGGACAAGAACCATCTCATTTTTTAGCCTACAGGTCCTTCAGGGCAGAGCTGGCCTCTGCTTTGCACCCTCAGGACAGAAACTGACACTATGCGGTTCTAAGTCCCACTTTGGAGCTACCTGAGCCACACTGGAATAGAAACAAAGCCAAAGTGATTTAACTTGGGATTACAGAATTGGTGGTGTGGTAAGAGAAAACACTTTGGAAAACCCTTTAAGATCATGGAGTCCAACCTTTAACCCAGCACAGCCAGGTCACCACTAAGCCACAGCCCCCAGCACCACATCTCCAAAGCTGTGAAACCCCACCAGGCATGGGGACTCCAGCACTGCCCTGGGCAGCCTGGGCCAGGCCTTGAATACCCTCAAGGGGAAGAAATTGTTCCTCAGTCCAACCTAAACTTAATCCTGTTCTGGTCCTGCTGGCCACACTAGTGCTGATCCATGCCATGCTGCTGGTGGCATTCTTGGCCCCCTGGGCACACTGATGGCTCATCTTCAGTTGCTGTCAACCAGCATCCCCAGGTCCTTTTCTGCTGCGCAGTTTCCAGCCACTCTGCCCCAAACTGGGTGCAGTCATGGAGTTGGTGTGACCCAGAAGTAGGACCTGGCCCTTAGCCTCATTGAACCCCATCCCAGTGGCCTCTCCCATTGCTCCACCCTGGCCAGAACCCTGTGTAGGGCCCTCCTGAACCTCTAGCAGATCAACATTCCCACCCAACTTGGCATTATCTGCCAACTGATTGAGGATGCCTTGATCCCCTCACCCAGACCACTGATAAAGCTCAAACAGCACAATGCTGAGACCTAACTCTACAGCTAGACAAAGAGAGCAGTGGGCTCCTCAGCAGAAGGTGAGTTAGAACAGGTCTTTGAGAATATCTGGTTTAGGAGAAAGGCAGAAAAGAAATAGGAGGAAAGGGAATAAAACCTGTTTTCCTTCTGGACTTGTACAGGAACTGAAGGATCTCACATGGTTGAAATGGCAATAACTCAAAGCAACCTGCTCATCTCCACCTCAAGCCTGACCAAACCTGCAACCTTGCTTCTAACTCACATGTAGTAGGGACCTCCATGACCTCCTCTTCATCAGAGCCCTCGTGGCTTTCCAGGGGAGTCTCCTCGTATTTACACCATGAACTGTCATCAGGACCAGGAAAGGAAAACTCTGTGCACAAAGGAAAGGACAGGAGGTCACACTCACAGAAGATTGCACAAGTGGTGGTCACATCAAGTATGAGACAACCAGGACAGCAAAGTCACCCCTGTGCCCATGGACAAGGCTGGTAAAGCTCAGCAGCAGAGGCAAGTGGAAGGGTGCATCCACGTGTCTGCTTCCCACTTCCCCTAGGAGGACAGGCTATGGGAGTTGGGGTTGTTCAGCCTGAAGGACAGAAGGCTCCAAGGAGACCTTAGAACAGTCTTTTGACAAAGGCTTATAGCAATAGGACAACGGGCAACAGACTGAAGTTTGAAGATGGCAAATTTAGACTGGACATTAGGAAGAAATTCTTCACAATGAGAGTGGTGAGACACTAGAGAACAGGTTGCCCAGGGAGGTTGTGGATGCCCCCTCCCTGGAGGTGTTCAAGGTCACATTGAATGAGGCCTTGAGGAACCTGGGCTAGTGGAAGGTGTCCCTGCCAATGCCAGAGGCATTGGAACTAGACGATCTTCAAGGTCCCTTCCTACTCATTCTGAGTCTACAAATTCCAGTGCCCACCAGTGCTGGGGTCTGTGGGGCTTTCTCCTCCCTCAGAGTCATCTGGATCCTCCACATTGGGATCCTCTCCTTGCTCGATCCTCGTCAGGAGATCAGGCTTCGAAATGGCAGCATCTGCACAGCAAAAAGAAGATCAGAACATACGCTTTGTCCTCGATGGAAAGAGACAGAGGTTCTCAGACCTTGGCCCACCAACCTTCCTTCGCTGCTGGGGACACCAGGTAATGGAAAGAGAGACTTAAGAAGATGCTCTCACATCTGCAGTGCTCACCTGGTCTGGGCCCTGGGGACATGAGCGGACTGCAGGAGCACACTCTGCTCAGGTGAGGAGCACCTCCCAGCCTGCAGCGTGAGGAGGAGAATAAGAAAATGCATCTGTGCTTACCTCCAGGCTTCCTTCCTTCTCCTCTCTGCTAAGCTCCGCGGATCCATTACAATGGGGACTTCAGCTCGGGGACAGCACCAGAGCTGTCAGCCAGCGGCAGCAGGGGAAGTGCCCTCCCCATGCGGTTCCCTCCAGCCAGGACCGCTCCATCCGACTCGTCCGAGTCACCGGCTGCTTGCGGATTTGGGTGGGGGAAAGGGGACAATCACAATCTCTCCTTAGGGTGGAGAGAGCAAAACTTCCTTTCCAAACAAGGGTGAGTCTCTGGGTGTTCATTCCCACCGCTGCTCTGGTGGATCCGGCTGCCTTAAAACGAGGGCCAAGCCCCTACAGCTCCTCACTCAAAGGAAACCTTCAGATGAAGCACAGATACATTTTTCTAAGCTCCAGGCTCAGATCCACAGATCACCTTCATCATGGGGACTGTCCCCTTCCTGCACTTCTAGAGCAGGACACAGGTGTTTAAAGAGGAGAATGAGGGGGCAGTGTTTAACCTTCGCCTTTATCCCTGGCACGCAGGGACTGAAGAAGAATTCTGTTCAAAAAAACGAAGGAAAAAAGTGGGGGGAAAAAGGCCCAAAAGGCCTGGATTGCCCAGAATTGGGCACACCAGCAGCTTCAGCACATGGGGAGGTGATGCCAGCTTAGCAGGAACCACGTCTGTGTTTCCACTCACTCTGTGTGGCTGTCCAGCCAAGATCAAGTCACTCCTCAGGACACATGGAGGTGCTCATGATGGCAGTGTGTCCCCTGGGGGACTCCCCGCAGCCAGGAGTGGAAAGAGTGAGACGAACTCATTTGTTTAACCACGAACATGCTGCCCTCAGCCACTGGAGGGAAAAGATGAACCTGCCTTGGCCAGCTCGTCAGGAGCAGATTTCACAGCAGCTTGTGCAAGAGATGATTCCTGGAAGGCCAGGCAGAGCCCTGAGAAGCTGACAAACCCCCTCTCCTCCTTTACCAAAAGCTCTGCAGCTGGAGGTCTGAAACCCCCCAGAAAGAGCTAGAAGGAACCTCAGAGGTAGGGCACACCTCTACTGCCTTGCGTGGCTGATGCAGCCACCTCACTGGATCTGTGGATCTTTTGTTTTCCTCGTGTGTGACGAAAAAATAAAAAATTCCCTTTCCCCACCTTTCCTTTGCTCGAGGGTCCTCTGGCTTCCCCTCCTCCTCACGACCCAGGTGTTCGCTTGTCTCCTACCACCCACAGAAAGCGTCAAGGGAGAGGCAGTGACCGCAGCGGCACTCGGCATGTCCATCTGCCGCTAACCCGAACTGGTAAGGACCCAGCTAATGGCTGGTGACAGCTAGCACAAGGATGTCCCAGGCACCACCCACCCTCCCCATGCCTGCCAGGCAACAGCAATGCTTCCATCCACCAGGTCCTGGGGGAACCTGGCATATCAGAATGCTCTCAGGAGCAAACCCCATCTCAGCTTTACCCATCGAGATGACAGCCTCGTAGTTGCCTTTCATGATGTGTCTGTAAAGCTCCTTCTGCCACTCGTTCAGGCTCTTCCACTCCTCCTCGGAGAAGTTGAAAGAAGCATCATTGAAGGCCACAGGGACCTGCAAGGAGAAGCATCCCAGGCTCATATTGTTCTCCCATTCATATGCATCTAGCATCATGCAGGACAGTCCTCTGCACCAGCGCCCAGTCTGTCCCACACACCTGGCTGAGGCAGCTTCACCCCAACCCACAAGGGACACAATGGGGTTTTCCCTACTCAGCTTCCTCATAGAATCGTATTATTGTTTTGTTCAGAAAAGACCTCTAAGATCATCAAGTCCAACTGTCAATACGATAACACCACGGTCATTAAACCACGTCCCCAGCTGCATGTCCACGCATTTCTTGAACACCTTCAGGGATGGTGACTCCATCACCTCCCTGGACAGCCTGTTCCAATGCCTGACCATGTTTTCAGGAAAGAAATTTTTCCTTATGTCCAATCTAAACCTCCCCTGGCACAATTTCAAGGCATTTCCCCTCATTCTATTGCCTGTTGCTTGGGAGAAGAAACTGACCACCACCTCACTCCAACCTCCTTTAAGGGAGCTGGAAAGAGATGCAGGTGATGTCCTTTGTGCAGCACCCAACACAGGACTCTTTTCCCACTTAATTTTTGACACGATTCTGCTGCCAGTTGCCTCTGAACATGGCATGACACCAAACCCACCGAGCACACTAGGCTGTGCCATGCGGTTCTGCACAACCCAAAGCCAGCTTAAGCCACACAAAGGAGTCGGTGACCCCACAGAGTTCGTTTTGGTGTGTAACCAGCAGCGTGTGACTTACACAAAGCAACCTGTTCAGGCGCTTCTTGATCAGCACTAAAGACACTGTTACAAGGAAACTCCATCCTGCTCAGTACTGCAGCAGCCCTTGCAACGGGGCTGTGAGCACAGAGGACGTGCGATGCAACAGAGCAGAGAACCGTTACCTTGGGGACTTCCCCCTTCACCCCTGGGGGCAGGCGGAGGATCCAGAAGTTCCTGTTCTTCAGCAGGTTCTCCATGTTCTCCAGGCGCCGCTGGAGCTGCCCGTACTCCTGGATCAGGGTGCCCAGTGCTGTCCACTTGCTCTCCAGCTGATTCCCAAATTCCACCGCCGTTTTCTCGCAGCCGATCAGCTTGGACTCCGCCATCCTCATCCTCCCCTCCAAGTTCATCAGCTGGGCAGACTGGATGTTCACCTTCCTGTCCACAGCCTGGATCTCGGTGACTAGCGTCAGAGAGATCTCGGCGGTCGGCAGCTCGGCCTCCCCGGTGGGGCTTTGCTTTGGGGTGGCCAGAGGCTGCTCCAGGGCCAGTTCCTGGGATTCCATGTCCCACTCCAGATCCTGCAGGGACAGAGGCAGGATCGTGGGCTCCACCGCCCCAGCGAGGAGCGCCCTGGCGGCCGCGGGGCGAAAGGGCCACTGTAGGGATCGGACTGAGCACGCACCGGCGCAGAGAGCCCTCGGGCCCAGCTGCCGCCGGGGGAACGGGAGACAGGGCCAGGCCGGGGGGCGGCGGCCAGCGGTGGGAGGAGACGGGGGGGCGACGGCAGCGCTTACCTGAGCGGGGGCCCAGTCGGCCATGGCCCAGCGGGGCGCGGTGGGCAGCGGCAGCGGCGGCGGTAACGAGGACGGGACGGAAGGAGCGGCGGCGGCGCGGGCCCGGCGCCTTCTCAGCAGCGTCGGGGCAGAGCGGCCATCCCGAGAGCGCGGGGCACGCTGGGAGCGGCCGCGGCAACGTGCAGCGGCGCACCGGCACCTAGCGGCGGGAGGACCGCGCAGGGCCTGGATGAATCCCGCCGGGCCCTGCCACCGCCGCAGTCACCGGCCCCGCGCTGATTGGGCGGCAGAGCGGCCAATCCAGTCAGCGCCTGCTGAGAGGCTGGCCAATAGGTGGGCAGAGCCGGCCGGGGGGCGGGGTCTGGCGCGCGCTCCCGCTGTCAGCAGCGGGGCCGCGCGGGGCGGGGGTGGGGGTCGCGTTGGGGTCGTACTGAGCCCGACAAGACCTTACCTAGCCCGACCGCACACCGCCATATAGCAGGGGCCGGGGCCGGGGCCCAGCCCAGCTACGCTACTGGCACCGGAGCCCACCGGAGCGCAGCGGCCCCGGTTGTCCCCACTTCACAGGCGGCCCCACAGGCGCCGGCGACGCCCCGTTCCCCTTCCCGCCAGCCGTGTGCCGTCATCCCGGTGCAGCGCATCACTGAGCTCCTGCCGACGCTCCCGTAGGGCGGGCCTCGCCTTCGGCAACTGCCGCGTCTCCCCGAAGAGCGGGTCCGTGCCGGTGCCATGAAGGAGGACAGCGAGCGCCCCGTCGCCCTGGGTGAGGCACTTGGGTCCTGCCCGGTACCAGCTGTCGGTCACGGCCTAGCCGCGAGTGAGGCCACGGGCACTGTGGTGGGGATCCCAACGTAGCTGGT
Organism: Eubucco bourcierii; assembly: GCA_013396675.1. NCBI lineage: Eukaryota > Metazoa > Chordata > Aves > Piciformes > Ramphastidae > Eubucco > Eubucco bourcierii. The sequence continues at coordinate 73,559 of VWZE01002437.1, forward strand.
AGCGGGGCAGCAGCGGGGTCACAGTGGGACCACTCAAGCTGCCTGTACTTGCCACCGCGGGGGATGCGAAGGCTGACATGTTGCGGCCAGCCACTGTGGCGGCATCGCCAGGGGCATCACCGGCTCTCCCTCCTCTTGTCTCCGTGACAGGTTACACCATCACTAAACCCGACATCCTGGCCGAGGTGGAGCGAGGGGAGGAGGTGGCAGCGGCGGGGCGCTATGGGGAGCATCGGAGCCCCCGACCACGTGCAGCACCCACCGGCCTTTCCCAGGGTGAGTGGGATGGGACATAGGAGACCGGGTGGGACAGGGATGGGGGCCAGGGGACGGACCAAATACTGATAAACTGGTGGGCTTGGTCCTGCGGGGTTCCCGGTGAGGGGGCTGCGCCGCGACACCTTCCTGTCTCTGCAGGGGACTGGCTGGGGAAGGAGGTGAAGAGCGAGGAGGGGGTGTCCCCACCGCCTGGCTCCCCCCCATCCTGCCACACCGGCCCCAGCGACATCCTCGTCCCGCTCCGGGAGCAGGGCTGCAGCTACTGCGGTGTCATCGAGACGGAGCCAAATCCTGGTGCCGGTAGCAGTGGGTTCATCACCCCATCCACTGCCTTCGAGAGCCGCCGCAGTCGGCCAGGAGAGCCGCTGCTCGAGTGCATCGAGTGCGGCCGCAGTGTGGGGCAAAAACCAGACTTGGTGCGGCACCGTTTGGCACATGGCGGGGAGCGCAGCTACGCCTGTGGCCAGTGTGGGAGAGGCTTCACTGAGCCAGTGGGGCTGGGGGCCACGGGCAGTCCCGTGTGCCGCCCATCTCCCTGTGCCGGCCGCTCCACAGGCACAACTGAGGGGGGTACATCAACACCACGGAAGGAGCGGAAGGAGCTGTCGCTGACAGAGAAGGTGCGGGTACTGGAGATGCTGGAGGGCCCCAAGGTGTCGCAGAGTGAGCTGGCCAAGCGCTTTGGGGTGTCACAGCCTCAGATCTGCCGCATCATCAAGAACAAGGAGCGGATCCTGAGCGAGTGGCACCGCAATGGTGACCCTGAGCGTAAACGCAAGCGGGAGGGGAAGGATGCAGCCCTCGAGGCTGCCCTGCTGCACTGGGTGGAGGGTGCCCCCGCCGCTGACCTGCCAATCAGCAGCTCAGTTCTCCAGCTCAAGACCAAACACCTTGCCGAGGCACTGAGCCGGCCTAGCTTGGAGCCCAGTGGCAGCTGGCTGGCTCGCTTTGAGGCACACCATAGCCTTGCCTTCAAGAAGCCGCCGTCAGAGAAAGGAGACACAGAGCAGCCCACGGCTGAGCAGTGGGCTGGTGTGGTGCTGCCCAGCCTTCTCCGGAGCTATGCCCCCTCTGAGATCTATGCCTGTGGGGAGACAGGCGTCCTCCTCCTGGCCAGCTTCCCCAGTAAGGGTGAGAGTGCTGGCAACCGGCTGACACTTCTGCTCTGCGCCAATGCCAATGGCTCAGAGAAGATCCCACTGTGGGTGGTGGGGGAGAGCCCCCGACCCCACTGCCTGCGTGGAATCAATCTAGAGCAGATGCCCTGGAGCTACCACTCCAGCAGCCTGGCCAATGTGACCATCCCACTATTCACTGAGTGGCTTCGGGACTTCAACGAGGGGATGCGGCACCGGGGGAAGAGTGTACTCCTCCTCACCAAGCACGAGGCCCACCCCTACCTCCAGCTCTCCAACGTCAGGATGGTCTTTGTCCCACAAGCCACCACCCTGGCCCAACCCATGGACCGTGGCATCACAAGTGACTTCAAGGGCCACTACCGGCGCCGGTTGCTGAGGTGGCAGCTGGCAGAGCGTGACGCGGAGCAGCCAACCCTCCTGGATGTCCTACACATGCTGGCACAAGCCTGGGGCGATGTGCGCCCAGGGCTCATCACCAACTGCTTCCGTGCTGCTGGTGTTGGCCTCAACACCAGCACCGAGGCCGCAGCACCCAACCTGCTCAGCCCGGAGCACCGTGTGCTGATGGACCAAGAGCTGGAGCGTAATGGGGAGCCCGTGGATGGGGTTGAGGGGATGATGGAGGGCGAGGACATGGCAGAGCCGGCGGTGCAGCCCTGCCCCTCGGAGAGAGAGGTCTGGGGCAGCCTGGCCACGCTGCGGCGGTACCTGGAGTTCCGGGCCACCTCACCAGACCTCTTCCAGGCCTTCTATGAGCTGGAGGATGTGGTGCATGTGGTGTCAGCCAACTCTGTGCAAGCCTTCACCAGGGACACTGCTGCCAAGGAGTGAGAGGAGCAGCGGTGCAGGACCAGACCTGCTTGTGCTGGTGACAGGGACCAATGCTCTTTGGAGCTGTCATCAGGCTGGCTTGGCCATCACCAGCAGCTGGACCAGCTGATTTGTGCCATGGGGTTTGCTGTGGGTCTGTGTGTGAGAAGCCTGTCAGGGAGCACTGCTAAGCTGCTGTGATCTGGATGGCATCCATTGGGGCACTGACAACACTGGTGGCATGACCCTGATGCCAAAACCTTCTCCCAAGGGGTCTTCAACAGCCAACAGGAGCTGTAGTGGAGCTGACCCGACGGGTATTTGCTCTGAGTGGTGTAGTTGTGTTTGGGGCAACATGGAGTGGTTGCTGCGGTGTCCCCATTCTGGGGACCGTGGCTCCTGGCTGCAAGGATTCTGGGAGTGCCAGGTGCCACCAGCTGCCATCACCATGTGGTGCCCAGGGGTTTGCAACAGGCATTAAAAAGGCCACATTCAGCACAGCACCGCATGGGTGGTGATTGGAATCTTTCAATGTCGTGTCTCAGACCTCCCCTTCCCCTCCCTCACCCTGGTTTGGAGCCACAGACCCGCCCAGCCTGGTGACACTGTGACTGTTCCTGGGCTCCTGCAGCACCCAAGCCTGTATCATCTCCACTCAAGTGCTAGGGACATAGGCAGCACCCACAAGCAGTGAAGACATGGCTGATGACCCTGTTTGGGCTCTGCCAGCCCCAGCATCTACATGGTGTGGATGGCACCCATGTGCACCTTGGGGGTCCCCTGCACAGGCCCCTACACACACTCCCAGTATTCACTGCGCTGTACACACTAACAGGCACCCACTGTGTACCCTGACCCCCGTACCCAGGTCCCTGAAGTGGGAGTGGGATGTGGGGTGACCCTCCACCCAACATGTGCATGGAGAACCAGGAGGTGTCTGAGGACTTGAGCACCGTCGGGGTGTACAGGACAAAGAGTACAAGGACCACCCTGAGCAATGCAGGGGGTGCCAAGCCCTCTCCCGACCAGGTGTATGGAGGGCATCCAGATGCCTGCCAGAGTGAACATGGCAGGGGGTGCAAGGGGTATTTGGGGGGGTCTGGAGCAGGGGGCACACAGGGAGTTGTGGGAGGGCGTGCCTGTGCCCACCAGGGATGTGCAGTCTCTGGGGTACATGGGGTTCCCCTGGAGGGGTGTGGGGGCAGTGATTACTGTGGAAGTGGGACACATTGGGATGCAAAAGGTACTCAAGGGTGATCAGAAAAGTCCCCACTTGGATGCATGGTTACTGGAGTTGTTCAGCCTGGAGAAAAGGAGGCTGGAGGGAGACCTGTCTCTCTCCAGCTTCCTGAAAGGAGGTTGAATCCAAGAGGGGGTTGGTCTCTTCTCCCAAGGAACAAGAGAGAAGACAAGAAGAAATGGCTTCAAACTGCCCCAGAGGAGGTTTAAGTTGGAAATTAAGAGAAACTTTGCTGAAAGGCTGAAAAGGTTCTCAACCACTGGAACAGGCTCCCCAGGGAGGTGGCTGAATCCCCATTCCTGGAGGTGTTTCAAAGCTGCGGAGATGTAATGCTGAGGGACATGATTTAGCACCACCTTTGGCAGAATTAGAAAATGGTCGCACTTGATGATCTTAAAGGTCTTTTGCAATCTTTTCCATGACTCCATATCCATAATTCCATGGTTCTGTGACTCCATAGTTCCATGGCTCTATGACTCCATGGTTTCATGGAGTCCATAGAACCATGGAGTACATGGAGCTCCGTAGCTTCATGACTCTGTGGTTCAATGAGTCCATTGCTCTATGGCTCTGTGGCTCCATGACCCCATGACTGACTCCATGGTTCCATGAGCCCATGGTTCTAGGTCTCCATAACTCCATGTTTTTGTAACTCCATAGTTTCATAGCGCCATGGATCCATGACTCCATGGTTTCATGGCTCCATAGCTCCATGACCCCATGGTTCCATGACTCCTTGATTCCATGACCTGGTGGTTCCATGACTCCTTAGGTCCATGACCCAATCGTTCCATGACCCAATGGTTCCATGACCTAATGACCCCATAGCTCCCTGACACAATGGTTTCATGACTCCATAGCTCCATGACCCAATGGTTCCATGACCCAATGACCTCATAGCTCCATGACCCAGTGGTTCCATGACTCCATAGCTCCATGACCCAATGACCCCATAGCTCCATGACCCAGTGGTTCCATGACTCCATAGCCCTATGACCCAATGGTTTCATGACCCCACCGCTCCCCGTGGTTCCCTCCCGTCGCCTCCTCCTTTCCCCGCGCGTGGCTCCGGGACGCAGTTCTGCGGCGGTACCGCCAGGGGGCGCCGTTGCGCGCAGCGGCGCGCAGGGCCCGCGGCGCTGGG
>VWZE01002437.1:78507-90863 GCA_013396675.1 Eubucco bourcierii
CCCCCGGCTCCAGCCCCGGCTTCTTTGTCCCCGGTGCCCGGCGGAGGCGCGAACAAAAGCCGCCCGCAGAAGGCCCCGGCCCTTCCCCCTGGGGGTGCAGCCGAGGACCGGTTGACCACCCGCACCCCCGCCCTGCCCTCACCCCACCCTGCCCGCACCCCGGGGCACCGCGGCCTGCTAGGGAGACAGAGGTGGATGGGAGGATGAGGTGCTCGAGCAAGGTCTTGGGGTGACCACTGGAGGGGTCCTGCTGGGGGCTGGAGATGCTGAGGGCGGTCGAGGACTTCATGATGGTGCTGGGGGCCTGAGGGGGTCGGCAGGGCCAAGGGATGCATCATGGCCAAGACCCTGGCTGGGGCCTGCACTGTGGCTTTCACTGCATCTGGGGGCTTTGCTGTGGGCCCAAGACCTGCACCGTGGCCCTGGGCTTTGCCAGGATCTTGAGACACTCAACAGGAGCTTGAGATGTTGACTGTGGCCAAGGTCTTTGCCATGTCCTCGTGTCACAGTGAGCTTGAGGCAGTTCCTGCGGTCAAGGCCTTCTCAAAGATCTCTGCCATGGCTTTGGTCTTTGCTGTAGTTCCAAGGCTCTTGCATTGTTCACCATGGCCAAGACTTTCACCATGGTTTTGAAGTACTTACCGTTGCCATGCTCTTTGCCATGGCACCAAGAGCCTCAGTGGGAGATTGTGGTGTTCACCATGACCAAAGCCCTTTCTCAGGACTTCTTCATGATCCTGAAGCACTTGCTATGGCCGTGGGATTCACTGTGTCCCCAAAGTTCTCAGTGGGAGCTTGAGGTATTCACTGTGTCTAAGGCCTTCTGTAATACCTTGGCCATGGCATTGAGGTGCTTACCATAGCCAAGGACTTCACCATGACCCTAAGGTCCTCACCAGGAATCTCAGTTGCTTACTGGGGTCTTGACGTTCTCAGCAGCCAAGGTTCTTGACAGTGCCTGCATCTTGACCGAGGTCTTCACCATGGCCTTAAGATGCACATTCATTATGCCAAATGCTTTTGCCACAACTGTTAGGTCTGTTCTATGGCCAAGGCCTTTGTCCCAGTGCTGAGGTCCTTGCTGGGAACCTGAAGGGCTCATCATGGCCAAGGCCTCCACCACAGCCCTGAGACCCCCTGCCATAGTACTGAGGTGCCTGCCATCACCAAGGTCCTTGATGTGAGGTGTTAACCATGGCCAACACCTTCCATAGCCCAGAGGTGATCGCCATGGCCTTGAAGTTGTTGCTGCATCTCCTGCTGTGACCACAGTCTGCTTGCCAAGGTTGTCCCTCAGAGGCACTCAATATGCAACCAGAGGTGCTCCCAATTGCTGCTGTCATGGCCATGAGGCCCTTACTGTGGTCTTGAGGCACCCCCCCATCACCCTGGCCCCAAGGAGCTCCTCAGCACCCTTGGTGTGGCCCTGAGGCACTTGTCACAGCTGAGGTGCTCACCACAGGCCCTCACTGTGTGCCTATGGCACTCACCACTATCACTGTGACCATGACCCTCTCTGTGACCTCCATGGTAGCTGGCTGGGGGCCCCTAGTTTCCTGTAGTTGGGAGAGGGCATGGGGTCCTCACCATCACCCCGCTCTGCCACCACCCACCGCTGCCCTTTCCTTTTCTCCCCTCCCAGGTGCTCTCGAGCCGGGTCGAGGGGATGAGGTGCCCCCGTGCCGCGTGGTGTGCTGAAGCGGCTCTTTAGATCCTCCCTGACCCAAGCCTCCCCTGCCATGGATGCCTCGGGGGCTCTTGCTTCGGCTCCCTCCTCCGCGGCTCCCTCGGGCTCACGCAGCCCCATGTTTCCCCCAGGAGCTGACAGAGAGGAGTGGGGACCGAGGTTCAATTGTGCCCCTTCCACCTCTGCCGCAGCCTCGCAGGCGATGCCAGCATCTGGCCGGAAGAGGAAGGCCAACTTCTCCAATGACGAGACTGAGACTCTGGTCTGGAATGTGGTCCGGCATTTCAGCGCCCTGTATGGGTCTGAGGCCCTGCGGGCTCACCCTGTGCGGCGGAAGCAGCTCTGGACCCAAATCCAAAGCCGCGTCAACTTCCTGGGCTACACCGAACGCTCCATCGATGACCTCAAGCACAAGTGGCGCGACCTACGCTTGGACGTCAAGAAAAAGATCACCTCTAAGAAGCACCTGCCTGTGAACCGCGCTGGCGGGCCGCTGCACAAACCACGCCTCACACCCCTTGAGAAGATGGTGGCTTCCACCTTCTTGCAGGCCAGCCACGACTCAGAGCCTGAAATCATCTTGGATCCAGGTCAGTGCTGGTGGTTCTCTGGGGAGAACTGGTGGTATGTCCCCACCCATGGTCTCTGAATGGCGGCTGGCCTGGTGGCATCACCAAGCTGTGGTGCCCCTCAGCTCTGCCCAGCATTTACGTTCTGTGCTTGGATCTAAATGTTAGGAAGAAATTCTTTAGAGTGAGGGTGGTGAAACACTGGAACAGGTTGCCTAGGGAGATTGTGGATATCCCCTACCTGGAGGTGTTGAAGGCCAGATTGAATGGGGCCTTGAGCAATCTGGTCTTGTGGAAGGTGTCTGTGCTAATGGCAGAGGAGTTGGAACTAGATGACCTTTATGGTCACTTCCAACCCAAATCATTCTATGAATCTATGAGTTGTTAAAGGAGACTTTGAGGTTTTCCTCTGGGATATGGTTTGTGTCTGAGCAGCAAACCACCAAGGTTGGAAACTGCATTCACTATAATTAAAAGTGCAGTGTGGAAGTAACCTGGGATCAATGAAACACCTCAGAGATGGTGGGACAGGGTCTTTTCTGGGGTTTTCTTTAATGTGGCAGAGTTTGATCTTACCAAATACCATCCAAAGGCAACTGGTCAAGGATGGGACAGGATTTTATTTCTCCTATTCTTTTTGGGATTGGTGCCTTCCATGGTCACCTGAGAGCGAAGGCAGTGAGAGCAGGTGCTTCCGTGGAAAGTCACAGTGTCCTCCTGCAGTGGGGGTTCTTGGTGGGCCTCTGACTTTGGCCCCTCTGACAACTGCAGAGCAAACCGTGTGTCTCTTGCTGGTCCTGCTCTTGGGTAACTCAGATGCACAAGAGATGCTACAGAGGAAGACAATAATGAAAGACTCAGTCTCACAATGATCCTGAGGTGGGCCCATGGATGCACCCTAACGGGACTTTGCTACCGGTTGGGAGGCAAATACATTCTCTTGCTCCTTTATTTCTATGAAAGGGACCTATCTGGCTCCTTTGTGTCCTCAGAGGACCCTAGGGTTAGTTCTTGCTTCTTTGTCTGCACTTGGCTCCCCAGGTTCCAGTGGGGACAGGTGGGCAGTGTGGGGCTTGGGTTGAGGCTTGGCTTTGTCTCTGAACCAGATGTCTGCAGAGTGGGCTGAAAGAAAAGGTCATGGGGGGAAGAAGGAAGTCTTGGGGTGTGTTTAGGGGATGCCAAGGAAGGAGTCTGAGGGGACAGCTAAGGAATTCTAAGGAAGAAGTTTGAGGGGACAGCTAAGGGATTCTGAGGAACAAGTCTGAGGGGACAACTAGGGAATGCTCAGGAAGAAGTCTTGGGGTCGTTTGAGAAGGTGCCAAGGAAGAAGTCCTGTGGGATATTTAGGAGTGAGGGCAGATTCAGGATGGTGCTGAGGGTGAGCAATCAGGTCAGCCAGCCTTGCTGGAGAGTCATCTGCACTGCAGTGTTACTGTGTCCCCCATGCAATATAGAGATTCCCCTGGGACCCTTTCCTTGGGGACCCCATTCCCCAACAGGCATGTGAGCTGCTGGCATGGGGGCAGTGGTGGCTGAGGCTGGATTCTCTGTGTCTCACAGATCTGTTCTTCCCTGGTGCCACCAAGCAGTCCTTCATGCACCTGCAGCCCAGCGTCAGCCACCCCAGCATCTACATTGACACCAACGGGCAGCCCTCAGCGCTGCCGGACGTGGAGGGTTCAGCAGTGCCGCGGCTGGCGGTGCAGAGCCCTGACCCAGCTGCCATCTGCGAGTACAGCCGTGGGGAAGGGCAGAGCAGCTCGGGTACGTCCATGGTGGTGCAGGGAGGGTGTGGGGTCTGGATGGAGTATGGTGTATGGTAATTAGCGGCTTGCCACTGAGGATATGGTCCTGGCGCAGTGTCATGCTGATGGTGGGGCTGGATGTGGCCGTGGGGGTGGCACTGCTGGGTAGAGGCTGATGGGACAGGTTTCATGGAGTCACAGAATCAGTGTGGTTGGAGGAGACCCTTCAGGTCATGAAGTCCAACCATTAACCCAGCACTGCCAGGTCACCACCAAACCAAACCATGGCCCTAAGCACCACATCGCTAAAGCTTTGAAACCCCTCCAGGGATGGGGATTCCACCACTGTCATTGGCCAGGCCTGGACAGCCCTCAAGGGTAAAGAATTGTTTCTCATGTCCGACCTACACCTCCTCTGGGGCAACTTGAGGCTGTTTTCTCTCACCCTGTCACTTGGGAGAAGAGACCAACACCCACCTGGCTCCAACCTCCTTTCAAGGAGTTACAGAAATCCAGAAAGTCTCCCCTCAGCCTCCTTTTCTTCAGACCTCCCCAGGTCACTCGGTTCACCAGACTTGTGCCCTGCACCTGCCCAGCCCATGCAGTCGTCATCTGCTCTGCCAGTCCTGAAGGGGCACAGATGCCCAACTGGGAACCTGGAGCACAGATCTCTAACTTTCAAGGTGGTTGTCCTGTGGTGGGATAAGGTGACAAATCCAAGGGGAGACAAAGGCCATGTCTGTTGCTGCCTCATGTAGGGACCTGGATAATGTGAGGGCTGCATGGACAGGGGCTGTCAGCCTACCGTGTCCCTCAACGATGTCTGTGACCTTCAGAGATGACCATGAGGGGAACATTGATGGGCTGGGTTGAGGAGGGGCTGGGACAGTGGCGGGGTCTCACCAGAGGACTTCTCTTCCAGCCGAGTCAGGACCAGAGCTGCGCACTGCAGACGCGTCAGCTGTTTCCCCATCCTTGCGAAACGAATCTCTTGTGTCCTACGCCTCCATGTCAGAAGAGGAGGAACGGGAAGGCCGGGAGGTGGAGAGGGGCCACAGTGGGGCCACGGGGGTACAGCCTGGGCCCGAAGCCCCCGTGTCGGCGGAGGAAGACATGAAACTGTCCCGACAGGCCATGCTGATCCGCCGGTGCAGCTCTCAGGGCTCCGTCACCTCCTTGCCCGAGGACCCTCTCAACCCTGTGGACACTCACTCAGACTGGGGCCATGAGGGGGTGTCCGACCTGCCCACCCTGGGCCGTGGGCTAGACTCCTCACACACTGAGGAGCATGCAGGGGGCTCAGGTCCAGAGATGGGTGCTTTGCCCAGGGTACTGATGGGGCCTACTTGGGAGAAACCGTCAGCAGAGGAGGAGCCCCCGGCCCGCTCCCCACTGCACGGAGCTCTGACCGAGGAGTCACTACCCTCCTCTGCCTCCCCTCCAGGGGATGCCCCCAATGCCCCTGGCCCACCCCGTGGCCTGGGCTGCTCCCGCCTGCGGGAGGATCACCGCCGGGAAAGCTGGAGGACTAATATCCATCACCTGCTGGACCTGGAGGAGCAGTGGGACCAGCTGTACCACCAAGAGCTGGCCATGTGGCAGGAGGAACGTGCCACCCAGCGCGAGGAGAGAGCCCGCGACCGCGAGCTCCAGTTCCGCTTGCTGGGCGTCCTGACGGACATCCGTGACGAACTGCGCTACCTGCGCCAGGAGCGGGCCAGCGCGCGCCAGAGCCAGGCGGCACCGCCACCGCCTGACACGCACCCGGACCCCAGCCCGCTCCTTGAGCAGCCCAAAGCCGAGCCCACCTTCCCTGAGCCTCAGGCTGGCACTGCCAACTGGGCAGAGACCACCGTGCCCAGCCGAAGCCCGTTTGGAAACCGAGGCCGGGGTCGGCGTCGGGGTCGGCCACGCGGTTCTGCCCCCAGACACAGACGGCTCTTCCTTGCCAACAGCTAGGGACAGGCAGGGACTGCCAAGGACATGGTGTGCCCGACACCCTCCTGGTACCCACTGTGGGTGCCAGGTTGTGGGCAGAGGGACATGCACGTAGGAAAACGTTGTCTGTGGGTCAAGGTGTGCCCAAGCCAGCTCGATGCCCACCCAGCCGGCACACCCAGGCTCCCCACCATGAGCGTGGGGAAGGCACAAGCGGGCACAGGCAACCAACACTGGGCATACTTGTGCCCAGGGTGAGTTAGAGCTATACACATGCATGTGTAAAGCTGGGCGGGCTCCTGGAAGGCCTGGTTGTGCCCGTGGCCATGCCTCTGCCATGACAGGGCCCATTAGCAAGCAGGGCACCCACCATGTGGCAGCGGGGCCGTGTGACAGCGCTAGTCGAGTAGGATTACTACCTTTGGGGGGGGGACATGGGAGGAGGGTGGGAGGTTAGGACACTTAGTCGCTGATGGCAAACCTTTTATGCAAATCATTTAATGACCTAATTTGCATATACTCATAAACTTCTGTTTAAAAAAAAAAAAATTTGGAAAAAAACACCAAAAAAAATTTCCCTCCGGAAAAAACCCATACAGCCCAGGAAAAGCTGTCTCTGTCTGTGTGACCTTGGCACAGGTTCGTGCTGACGGTTTGTCCTCAGCCTGTGGTTCTGCCCTGCTGATGTCCTCAGTGTCACTGGCACAAAGCAGCTCTGTGGTTGGGAGATTTGAGTGGACAGCAACCCCCATGCCATCCATCTTGCTCAGGTCGGGTGCTTAGCAGGGTCCCCAGGGAGTGTGCAGTGTTCTCAGGACACATTCAGCATCCCTAGGGAGCGTCCAAGGGTCCTCAGGACATTTGCAGTGTTCCCAGTAGTGCAGAGTGTCCCTAAGCATTATAATGTTCTGTCAGGAGTGTCCAAGGGTCCCAGGGCATGTGCAGTGTCCCCTGGAGCTCCATGTAGCCCTTCACATTTCATCCTTCACGCACAGCCCATATGGAGGTGATGGCACACCTGAAAGCCCCACCCTGGGCTGATGTCCCACTCTCCCAACCATAGCACATAAGGACCCATGGCTACATTACTGCTTGGTGGCAGCTTGTCACCCGGGTGGGACAGGGCGTGTAGGGGGTGCAGCCCAGCCAGTGGTAGGCCACCACAGCTGGTGACACCAGGATCCCTGGCAGTCCCCACAATCAACCCCATGAGCATACTCCCACTGCTCCGTGTTCCATGGTGACTCCTCCAGACCCATCCCTGAGCTCTCGGGCGTCTTTTTGGGTACAAGACCCTAGGGATGAGGTTAGGGACTGGGGGGAGATAAGGGAACCCTGGAGGGGGCAGATTGGGGACCACAGTGGGGAGATGGAACTTTGCAATCCCACTGCTCCATGTTCTGTGGTGACTGCCCCAAGCCCATCCTGTTCACAGGCACTGTCACTGCCTTTCTGGGTGCAGGATCCTGGGGATGGGATTAGGAACTGGAGGGAGATAGGGGTACCCCAGGGGGGAGATGCAGCCCAGCACAACTTTATTCTGTATCATATGGTCCATACAAAACGACACCCCAAGCACTGTACAGAGCGGGACGGCGCGGAGTGAGCTGGGGTGGGGCAGTAAAAATAAGCAGTTGGGGGGGGCCAAGGAGCAGAGCAGCAGGCTTAGGGAGGTGGCAGCAAGGGGTGGAAAAATGCATGGGTGGGGGGGGCTGCTCCCCACCCCGTGCAGCAAGATTGTCTGGTGGGGAGAGCGGTGGAGGGGTTGAAGAGCGTCCGTCCGTGGTGGTGGGTGCCAGCCCTGGGTTGGGGCGGGGTGGGGGGGGGCACCTCTTATTTGGTAGGAAGCTGCGTGGCTGGCGCCTGCCCCCGTCCCAGGTTCTGGGGCTGGGGCGGGTCTCAGTCCACAACTTGCTATCCCCTAATCCCCGGGGGGCATAATACCGGGAGGGGGCAACGGCGGGGGTCCCGCCTCGGCCCCATGGACCCGTTGGTGATCCTTGAGGGATTCCTTGTAGCGGAAGCTGCGCCCGCAGGCCGGGCACTGGTAGGGCCTCTCGCCGGTGTGGATGCGTTGGTGCTTGAGCAGGTTCTGCTTGCGGATGAAGCTCTTGCCGCAGGCGGCGCAGGCGAAGGGCCGCTCGCCGGTGTGCAGCCGCTGGTGGTTCTGCAGATGCTCCTTGCGGCTGTAGCATTTGCCACACTCGGAGCACTTGTAGGGCCTCTCGCCGCGGTGGATCATCTGGTGCCTCACCAAGCCCGAGTGGCAGTTGAAGCTCTTGCCGCACTCGGCGCAGGGGTAGGGCCGTTCGGCCGCGTGGCTGCGCTGGTGGATCCGCAGGCTCTTCTTGCCGCTGAAGCTCTTCCCGCACTCGGCGCAGCCGTGCGGACGCTCCTCGGTGGGGCCTGGTGTGGCGCTGGGGACCCCCGTGGATTCAGCCCCGGGTCCTGGCTCTGGGGCTGGAGCTTTGGCCAGTCTGTGCTGTGCCGGCATTGCCACGGCCGTCGGCACCGCTGCCGTTGGTCCCTCGGGGTTCCCAAAGCCCGCAGCTGGGAAAAGCAGCTCCCCAGAGCCACCTGGCAAACCCACCTCCTCGGGGGGCTCAGCGTGGGGGCACCGCTCTTCCGTCTTCACCAGCAGCCCCTCATTGGCTGCAGGGGAGAGAACAAGTCAGAGAATTGATTTGGTTGGAAAAAGCCTTTCCAGATCATGGAGTTCAGCCATCCTCTAACTCTACCAAGGCTGGTGCTAAACCATGTCCCTCAGCACCACATCTCTGCATCTTTGAAACCCCTCCAGGGATGGGAATTCAACCACCTCCCTGGGCAGTCCTTTCCAGTGTTTCAGAACCCTTTCATTGAAGAAGTTTCTTCTAATGTCCAACCTAAACCTCTCCTGGGGCAACTAAAGGCTGTTTTCTCTTGTCCTGTCCTGTTCCTTGGGAGAAGAGGCCAACATCCATCTGCATTTACCCTCCTTTCAGGAAGCTGGAGAGAGCCAGAAGGTCTCCCCTCAGCTTCCTTTTCTCCAGGCTCAACACCCCCAGGTCCCTCAGCTGCTCCTCACCAGACCTGTTCTCCAGACCCTTCACTAGACCGTCCTCTGGATCTGCTCCAGCCTCTCAATGTCCCTGGAGTGAGAGGCCCAAAACTGAACCCTTCGCTAGCTTCATTGCCATTCTCTGGACTGGCCCTTCTCAGAAAGGCTCTGGTCAACACCTGACAAAGACACTGGGGGGGACATACTCAAGGCCCAGACCAGCCTGGGTGCATCCCCCCTGTACCCCTGCCACATGGGCCCAGCCTCAGCACCACTCACCAGGACCAGGACCCGTCAGCATCTCCCTCTCAGGCAGCTCCCAGGGCTCACGGACACAGGGCTCTTCCTCTTGCTTGATCCATGACAAGAAGTCATGAGCCGTGATCAGGGCATCTGCACCTGCAGAGAGGAACAGGGACAGGGACTCAGATGAGTGGGGCCACATCCTGCACCCCAGAAGGCAGTGGACAGGTACGTGGCACAGCTCACCTGCACAGGGGTCAGCTGGCATTGCCCGCTCCTCTGCAAATTGCTGCTCCCCCACGAAGGCCACCTCCTGCTTGATGCGGGACAAGATGTCGGAGGTGGAGATCAGCGACTCTGCTCACAAGGAGAGGTTTGGTCAGTGCCAGGATATGGCCACCTGGTGCAAGCCACGGCCAGCATGCCTTGGAATGTGGGACTCACATGGGACATCCCTGTCCCACAGCAGTTGTGGGGCATCAAACACCCCCAGGGGAGCTGTGGGGATGGGTGACCCTGGAACAGCCCATGGAGATGAAGAAAGCACAGCAGAGCTCCTGAGGACAGGTGACTATAGCACAGCACTTGGGGATGAGGGTATCATAGCACAGCCCTTGGGGATGGGTGACTATGGCACAGCCTATGGGCTCTGACATGTCATAGAGGCAGTAGGGCCATACAGACCTCCCAGCAACAGCTGCCCAAGAACCCCATCAAGTCAGTCCCAGGGGACTTTCTGGGGTCAGTTGTGGTGGCCCCTAGTTGCATAATCCCAAAACTGGGCCCTGGGAGGGGGTTTAGAGTACTGGGGAAGGAACAGGGACACCCTTGAGGTGAGGAGCAGAAACATGGGGGAAACGGCATGGCAGTGGGGAGGGGGGCACTCAGTGCTGCCCTGGTGCCCATCCGGTGCTTCACCTGCACAGGTGTCTGGTGGCAGGTCCCTCTGCTCCAGCTCCCTCTGCTCAGGGACACAGGGACCCTCCCCACGCTCACTGCGGGGCTGCACCTCACTTCTGGAGAGGGCACCATCTGCAAAATGAGACAGCACAGCTGGCATCAGTGCTGTGCCCACTCATCCCTCCCCAACACCTAGAGGCTGCCAGACCCTGGCATCAACCCTAGAGGAGAACCTGCTGAAATTCAGAGGGACTTGCATGCTGGAGGTCAGCACAGGTGCTCAGGCCATTGCTTTTGGGAGACAAGGACATGGTCCCTGGGGCCAGGTGGCACTGGCTGGCCCAAATAGCAGCACATCCCACTCCATGGCATGAGCCACATGGGTTCCTTCTGCCATCTCACCCCATGGCACAAGCCACACAGGGTTCCCTCAGGAACAAGAGGTCCCAGGGCCACAGTGTGGGCCACCACCAGCCACCCATAGGGGATCCCAGCACTGATAGGGAGATGCAGAGGGTGAAAATGGCTCTTTACCCAAGGAGATCAAAGACTCGTAGTTCTCCTTCACCAGGTTATTGTACAGCTCCTTCTGCCACTCCTCCAAATTCTTCCACTCCTCCGCCGAGAAGTAGACGGCAATGTCAACAAACGTCACCGGCACCTGCAGGGACAAGCCCCTGGCAGCTCAGCGGCATCTGCTCCCCGGGGAACCAAGGGTCCCCCCTACAAACCCCACAACCCCCCCGGGAGTTGTTACCTTGGGCACCTCACCCCGGGGGCCAGGGGGCAGCCGCAGCACCCAGAAGTTCCTGTTCTTGAGGAGGTTCTCCACGTTCTCCAGGCGTCGCTGGAGCAGCCCGTACTCCTGGATCAGGGTGCCCAGCACGGCCCACTTGCTCTCCAGCTGGTTCCCAAACTCCATGGCTGTCTTCTCGCAGTCCAGAAGCTTCTTCTCGGCCGTGCCGGATCGTCCCTCCAGGCTGAGCAGGCGGGTGGCCAGGAGGTCAATCTTCCTCTCCATGGCCTGGACTGTGGCCACCACGGTCCAGAGCGAGGCTTCGGCAGAGTGGAGCTGAGCCTCCCGCACATGCGCCCGCTCCGGCAGCAGTGGTGGTTGCAGTGGCATCAGATGGGGGGCTTCCACGTTCCACTCCTGCACCTGAACCGTGGGGAGGGCCTGGGTGGGAGGTGGCCCATGGTCACCCACCCTGGGTCATGCCCAGAGCCCTGTGGCAGATGCCATTTGCCCTGATTTGAGAGCTTTTGGCTACCATCATCACCTGCCACACCATGCTGGGGACACCCAGGTGTGACCTCCATAGTCTGCCCAGCCCCAGGCACCACTGAGGACCCACCCTCTTGCTGCCACCACCATGCCCACCCCATGCCAGCTACTCAGCCTGGTAAGATCTGGCCCCTGGAAGAACTGGTGCTGCCCACACAAGGAAGGAGCTAGTGGTGCCCATTCTGAGCTCCCGAAGGGGACAGGACAGACGGATGCCACAGGCCTGAGGGGATGGCAAGGATGAAGAGGATCCACCAATGCCACTGGGCAGGACATGTTGGACTGGGGAGGATTTGCAGTGCAGCTAGGGGCACAGGACAACCTGTACCGCGGGGTTTGGGGACATCCTGGGCACACACGGGGACATCCTGGATCATAGGTGCCACAGGCAGTACAGGGCTGGAGCCTGCACAGAGCACCTTGGGGACATGGGGACATCCCGGGTCAGTAGTGCCTGGGGCCACCCCAGGGGCACTGGGGCCATCCCAGTTCAGCAGTGCCTGGGGATATCCCAGGGGCATTGCAGCCATCCTGGGTCAGCATGCCAGGTCACATCCTGACGACACGGGGACATCCTGGGGGCACCAGGATATGCCGGGTCAGTAGTGTCCACCCACATTCAAGTGACATGGGGGCATCCTGGGTCAGTAGTACCCGGTCACATCTCGCGGACATTCCGGGGGCACCGGGACATCCCGGACCAGCGGTGCCCGGTGCCATCCCGGGGCCGCGGGGACATCGCAGGTCAGCGGTGCCCAGTGCCATCCCGGGGACGCGGGGACATCGCAGGTCGAGTCCCCCCGGGGGCAGCTCGGAGCTGGAGGGCGCAGAGGGTCTCCGGGGCTTCCCCGTCGGCGGGTGCCGGGGAGCGCAGGGGCACCGCGGGAGGTTCCGGCCGGGGCGCACGGGCCAGCCCGGGGCGGCGGCGGGGAGAGGCGGGCGGGGCGGC
>VWZE01002437.1:90977-104448 GCA_013396675.1 Eubucco bourcierii
AGGAGCCAGGGGCAGCCGGGGAATTGCATCCGCCTCCTCCGGGCTCGGCGGCGGCGGGCGGGGGGAGCGGCGGAGCGCGGAGAGCGGAGCAGTGCCGCCTACCGGCACCGGCAGCCCGGCCGCCCCGCCACGGCACCGGCACCGCCCCGCCACGGCTCCGGCACCGCCGCCGGCAGTGACCGGACACGGGCACCGGCACCGGCTGCCACGACACCTACTTTGCCAAGGCCCCGCCACCGGCACTGTCACCGCCACCTTCCCGCCAGCGGCGGCCCCGGCCCAACTGCCACCGGGCATGGGCATGGGTACTGGCACCGCCACCAGCATGGGCATCGGCACTGCTGTTGGTACTGGGATGAGATTAGTATCGGCCTGGCACGGGCATTGCCACCGGTACCAGAACTAGAATGGACACTAGGATCGACCTAGCACGGGCATTGGTGCCAGCACTGGCATCGGAATTGACCTAGCACAGGCACGAGCATCAGCACTGGCATCAGAATCAACTCGGGACTGGCAGAGGCACTGGGACTGGTGTCAGCACGACCATTGGTATTGGCACCAGCAGCAGTAACAAGCCCCACTATGGATAGCAGCACCAGCACCAATGTCAGAACTGCTGTTGGCACTGGCACCAAACTCTGGCACAGGCACTGGCACTACAGTCAGCATGGACACTGGTATCAGCAGCAATAGCACAGGCACCAGTACCAGCACCCAGCATCAGCACCAGTGTTGGCACTGGTATCTAGCACCAGCACCAAGCCGGGGCCCTGACACCAACACTGGCACTGACACTGGCACTGACACTGGCACCGTGGGCACCAGCACCACCAGCAGTCTCGGCAGCGAGCCCAGGCCGTGGCACCAGCAGCAGGCCCCAGTATCACTGGCACCGAGCCCAGCAGGTGTCCCCCGCGATGCTCCCCAGTAGGATCCCACGGCCCCGCTCGCACCTGGGGGTCCCAGTCCCGCAGCTGGGGAGGGGTCGGGGCTGAAGAAGCTGGGGGGGGGATCTCATCGCGACCCCAGGACCCTTCGGGCCGACAGCTGGTGCCGGTGGGAGCCCAGGGAGAGCCTCATGGTTCCGCCCGCACATACTCGTACCCCGCTGCGGAGGTCGGCTCCGGCGGGAGTCCCACAGTGGCCCCGCCCGCGGGTGTTAATGGGCAGCGCGGCGTAACGGAAGCCCGAGCGGCCGCTTCGCTAGTCCCCCGAACCCCCACCCCGTCCCCATGGCCCAGCGCCCCGGGGGTGTCCTGCAGCCCTCGGGCCTAGGCCGGGGCAGTTGGCACCCAGCAGGCCCCAGGGGCTGGGTGCGCTCCCCGGGAGTCCGAAGGTGGCAGCTGTTAGGGGGCTACGGTAGCTCCCCGGAGGGAGCACAAAGCTGAGAGCAGCTCGGGGCGGGGATGTCTTGTTCTCGCTTTGGGGGATGGAGGGGGGAGGTGTTTGCAAAATGAAAACTGAGCCTGCTTGGGTGCACAGAGCTGCCCCTGACCCAGCACTCCCCATGCCCGAGGAGCTGGGATCCACCTGGACCCACACAGAGATGTTGGGATTCACCTGGATCCCTGAGGTGCTGGGATTCAGCTGGATCCCCAAGGAGCTGGGATTCATTTGGAACCCAAACAAAGGTGCTGGGATTCACATGCTGCATCCTGGCCTTGCTTCTGCTGCTCAGAACTCACTCTGGGGTCTGGCCACTGCTGCCCCTGACATGGTAGCACAGAGCCATGCGAGCCTCATGTTTGTGTATGAAAAGAGACCTAAAGCTTTGAATAAAGAAATACACAGGCTAGAGATTTTGTGTGAAGGATCGTGGAGCAGTTTGGGTGGGAAAGGACCTTTACAGTCCCTCTAGTCCACCACCCTCAGTGTCAAACATTTTTCCCTTCTCTCCAGTCTGAATCTCCTGCTTTCAGTTCAAACCATCACTTCTTGTCTTGGCACAACAAGCTCTGCTCAGAAGTCTGTCCTCAGCTTTCTAATCAGCCCTACTGAGTACTGAAAGGCCACCAGAAGGTCTCCCTGAAGCTTTCTCTTCCCCGGACTGAACAACCCCAGCTCTCTCATCCTGGCCTCACAGAGGGAACCTTGCAACCAACCTGCTGCCCACACTCTTCTTCATGCCCCACCCTGGTCTCCATTTGTCTTCTTGGCCACAAGGGCACATAGCTGGCTTATGGGCATCAGCACTCCCAGGTCCTTCTCCCTCTAGCTGCTTCCCAGGAGGACACTTCCCATCTGTGCTAGTGCAGGGAGTTATTCCTCCTCAGGGCAGGACCCTACACTTGCCCTGGTTGAAGTTCCAGAGATTTCACTTTCACCCAAGTCTCCAGCCCATCCAGCTCACACAGTATGAGCCATTATCTCTGGACAAGGAGAGATTTTATCATAACAGAGTGGGAAAAGCCCAGGACAGCTTTTGGGACAGGGGTCATACGGGAGCCTTGTGAGTTCTCATGTGATTGGTGAGCCTGGGTCTTTCCACCAAGCTTTTGCCACGCTAGGTGCATTTGCAGGGCTTGTCCCCACTGCGAGCTTTCTGGTGGTGGATCAAGTTTGTGTGGTGTCCAGAGCTGTTCCCACAGCCTGTGCAGATGCATGAGGATAGCAGAGAGCTTTGGGTGTGTATCCGCTGGTGTTTCACAAGAGCAGTTTCCAGTTTAATACTCTCTGGGCATTCTGTGTGCAGGTGGAGTCTTTGGGGTGTTCCAACCATCTTCAACCCAAATAATTTTTTTGGAAACAGCTTCTTTCAGCAGCTGTATGTTTTTTCTGACTTTAAAGGGATCCCTCTGAAATGAAATGTCCTCAAAATGCTTTGAGCAGAGGCACAGGTACTTGGACGGGGTTCTCATGTCCCAGCCCATGCTGTGAAGCCACTTCTTCAGGAGATGTTTGTTTTGTAAGGGGAAGCCATAGAACGTCATGGTGCTGTTCATCTACACCCCGCTGGTGGCATTCTGACACTTCAGTGCTGAAGCAATGAACCATCACAAACCTCTGACTGGGACCAAACCCACTACTGATGTGCCAGGAGATGGGTTGGATCAACTTTAGTACGAAAGTGGCCTCAAATTCTTAGGACAGAAAGAGCTAAGGACATGAAGAACTGAAACATGGTGATGAACATCACTGACAGAGACATGGAGCTCATGGGGAGGAAAAGGCAGGAGGAGCCATGTCCCATTCACAGCATGTGTCTTCCCCGATTCAAAGTGACAATGTCCAACCTGGAAGGCAAAAATCACTGTAATCAATTTAATGGGCCCTTACTCTGAAGATTTAAAGTAACTTCTGCTATTTGGATGTCCTCCAAGCTCACAAGGGATGTCCTCCAAGGCACAAGGGAGAGAGGGAGGTGATAGGAGACAGCCAGCACGGCTTCAGCAAGGGCAAGTCCTGCCTGACCAGTCTTGTGGCCTTCCACGCTGAAATGACAGCATCAGCGGAAGAGCTCTTGGTGTTATCTATCTAGACTTCTGGAAGGCCTTCAGCACAATTCCAACAACACCCTTCTCTATCTAAATTGGAGAAAGATGGATTTGATAGACAGACTGTGCAGTGGATAAGGAATTAGTTGGACGGTCACACCCAGAGGGTGGTGATCAATTGCTCAACATCCAGGTGGAGATGAGTGGTGTCCCTCGGGGGTCCATATTTGGACCAGTGCTATTGAACATCTTTATTGATGACAGACAATGGGACTGAGGCACCTTCACCATATTGGCAGATGGCACCAAGCTGAGTGGTGCAGGTGACACACCTGAGGGACAGGATCCATCCTCGGGACCTGGACAGGCTGGATAAGTTGGACCATGTGAGCCTCCTTAGGTTCAACAAGACCAAGTGCAGGGTCATGCACCCAGGTCGGGGCAATCCCAAAAAATTCCAGGCTGGAAACGAAGGGCTGGTGACTGACCCTGAGGAGGACCTGGGAATGCTGGGGAGAGGAGAAGCTGGAGATGAGCTCGCACCGAGCGTTGCCAGCCCAGCCCCCGCAGCAACCTGGGCTGATCCCCGGCAGCAGGGGCAGCAGGGGCAGCAGGGGCAGCAGGGGCAGCAGGGGCAGCAGGGGCAGCAGGGGCAGCAGGGGCAGCAGGGGCAGCAGGGGCAGCAGGGGCAGCAGGGGCAGCAGGTTGGTGAGAGCCGTTCTGCCCCTCCGCTCCGCTGAGACTTCCTCCGCAGTGCTGGGGCCAGCTCTGCACACCGTGCCCCGACGGCCTGCAACAGCCACTCGGGAGCTCGCAGCACAGCACTTTGACCCCAACCTCTCCGGCCCTGCCGCGGACAGAAGTCTCCCCAGCGGCCCAGGTCTCTCCCCAGGGACGCTGCACCCGGGACGAGAAGCCCCTGGCGCTGCAGCTCGCCCCGTGCTGTGCTCCACTCAGCTCCCCGCAGCCGCTACCCCTCCGCCATATTCTTTCGCACCACCACATCCTCCCCTTTCATCCGCGCAGCAGCCAATCGAGTGCAGCGGGCCGGCTCGCCCTTCATCGCTATTGGTCGCTTGCCGCTTGACCCCGCCCTTCCACAGGCGACCGCTGGCCCACCGCAGCCAATCACCGGGGCACGTGCGTCGCAGCCTCCACCGGGAGGGCTAGGTCGATTTCCATTGGCCAGCGATCGATAAATCACGGCGTTTGATTGGAAGAAGCGACTGTGACGCCACGACGTGGGGAATACAGGCCTGCCCCTTCTCGTTGTCGTAGCAACGGCGGAGTGCGAGCGCATAGGACACCCTCGGCGGGGAGAGCCCCGTAGGAGCCTGAGGAGGGCGGCGAGAAGGGATATGTGGTGCCGCAAAGCACCCCGCACGGCCGTGGGTTCAGTGCGAGGCTCCCCTTGCCTGCAGGGCAGCTGACCCCGGGATAGAGCCCCGGGCAAGGCTAAGAACGCAGCTCCTCCTACTTCTCACCGAGGTGCTGCGGCAGGTCTGTGACGCTGCTCCACGGTCCGTTACTTCCAGAGCCAAGATCTGCCCTGAAAAAAGGGTGTCTGGGAGGCACGGATCTTGGAGTTTCTCTTCTTGCTTCAACCTGGCTCATCTTTTCCCTCCTCGCTCTCAAATAACCCACTGCACTTCTCCAACGATTTTAATGTAAAAATAAAATTTTAAAAGCCATCTGAAGAAAACTTAAGCAGAAACACGTGCGGGCAAAGGCTGTTTAACCACACTTGTCACAACCGTCTGACAGCACAGGAGCCAAAATGGCTCTTGCCCGACACAGCCAGTGGCAGCTGCATTTGTGTTTGCTTTCCACGAGGCTAAACACCATCCACGAGGTGACAGATGCTCTGTCCAGACTCTTTTATTACTAAATGGATCATCTTCTTGCAGTGTCACGACATGTTGGGCTCTTGGCAGTGTTCGGGGACACTGAATCCGAGCAAAACCACAGTCTGAAGGTGAACGTCTAATGAGCACTTAAAATGTTCTGATTTCACAGGATTGGGAACACTGAACCAACACAGAAGACCTGGAATGAGGCGGTAAAGTTAAGTGCAACACGACTTTTAAGGCTATGCAAAATGAAAACCACATTCTAGGCTCATCTTACAACTTCAGGAATTCTTCCTAAGGGTTTGGCAGCCCAAGCCCCCATAGACTCTGTGATTTAACTGGGGGAACCAGCTGCCTCTCAGGTTCTGCTTCTCCTCTTCCTGAAGAGGCTTTTATCAAACAGCCACGGGCTCAACACTTCCTTTCTGGAAGCATTTCACACCCAGAGGGGGTTTCCCGACACCCTTTTACTTCTTTAGGGACAATTAGTGGCTTGAACACTTGGTTTTCACCCCTGCCCATGAACTCTCAGCAGCACAGGGATGACATTTCAGGTCTTCTCCAGTTTGAAGCATTACAGATTGTTCCATGTTTGGATGATTTCTTTCCCATGTGCATTCATGACTGAGTGCCACAGACTTTCCTCCACAGCTCCACCATATCCCCTACAGCACCAGGCATTGGCGAGAGCCATCAAACTGCTCTGCAGTGGAAAGTTACCTCCTCAGCCTTCTCCCGTTGCCTGGGAAGGGGCTCAGGATGGCTGTTGCGCAGCCTCCCTCCTCCCGCTCATGGTCCAGCACAGAGCTGGGTGATCCTGCCACAAGCCTGCCTTCAGCCCAGCAAAGGCAAGGGCCAAGGAGGCTGTGAGACCCCCGCCTGGGTGTGTGTTTCTATATGGAGTGCATCACAGACCCCCTGATCTCCGTGAAGGGCCAACCAGCCAATGTCAGGTGTGTTTCCTGCACGTGGCTTTCCTGATGCTTCATGAAACTCCTCCTGAGCACAAACCTCTTCCTGCAGAGTGGGCACTGGAAAAGGCCCTCTCCTGAGTGTCGCCGCTGGTGGTTCAGGAGGTAATCCTTTCTCCTGTAGCTTTTGTCACACTCGGAGCACTTGTAGGGCCTCTCATCCGTGTGAGTCATCTGGTGCCTAACGAGCCACGAATGGCAAACGAAGCTTTTCCCACAGTCACTGCAGATGTAGGACTTGCCCCTGCCCTGGCCCTGCTGCTGGCTGGCGGGGCTGCTCCGGGGTGCCAGGTGCTGCCGGCACCGCGTGCACCCCTCTGGTTTATCCGGTGGGTGATCCCAACAGGGGCTGGCTAACGGGTTTTCCACTGGGAAGTTTTCCTCTCCTTCAACAGACGGCTGCTCCTCTGCGCTCAGGCCATCGTGGGCAGCAAGCCTGGCTCTGTCCACAGGGGTTTGGCCACGCACCGGCTGCAAGCCCTCACAAGAGGAAGTGGCAGCCCCCAGCCCCATGTCCTTCTCCCCTGGAGCATATGGCTGGGGGTGCAGCAAGTGGAAAACCCTTTCACTGAGACTCTTCTCACATGTGGGGCCTGGAAATGTCTCCCCTTCTCGGGCTCCCATGGGAGGTTGGAGATGCTCCTGCTGGCTGGAGATCCTTTCACATCTGTTGTACGTGCAGGGTCTCTTCCCAATGCTGTTTTCCTGAGTGCTAAAGAAATCCAGCTGCTCAGCAAACCCTCGGTCATACCGAATGTCACCCCCAAGGCTGTTCCCAGTGGTGGTTGTTTCCATCATTTCTGAATTCCACTGACCATCCCAAGTCACTCCAGGGCTAGGATCCTTGGAAAACTTCTCTCCAGGTCTTCCTGGTAGCTCCGAGTCACAGGTTGTGCTTTCAAAGCAATCTGCAGGAGGATCTGGTTTTGTGTTTTCATTGTGTACTGAAACAGAGATTTCAAAATCAGTTAAGGAAGCTCCTGAAGGGGATCCCTCAGAACCTACACCCAGGTCACACTAACAGGCAAGATAAATGCAATACAAGGTTGTAATACTGAGAGGGGAACAAGCGCCAGCATTCCACTGAAAGAAAGCCTTCATGCAAATAGATCCCTGAGTTCCAGCATGGTGGGATTGGAAGTGACCTATGGAGATCACCTAGTCCACTCCCACTGCTAAAGCAGGGGCACCCACAGCAGCTTGCATAGTATCACAATGCCCATGGGGGTTGGAATTTCTCACACAAGGACACTCCACAACCTCTATGGGCAGCCTGGGACAGGGCTCCAGCACCCTCACACCAAAGATGTTTCTCCTGCTCAGGTGGAACCTCCTGGGTTCCAGTTTGTGCCCACTGCCCCTTGTGCTGCCAGTGGGCACCACTGACAAAATTCTGGGCCCATCCTCTTGCCCCAAACCCTTTAGCTCCTTTGGAGCATTGAGAAGATTCCCTCTGGGCCTGCTCTCCTCCAGGTTCAACAGCCTCAGGGCTCTCAGCCTTTCTTCCTCCCAGAGATGCACCAGGCCCCTCAGCAGCTTCCCAGCCTCCACTGCACTCTCTCCAGTAATCTTTTTTTTTTTTTTTTTTTTTTTTTTTCTTCCCTAATCTATACAAAAATTCCCTCACACAATGTCTGATTCACTTATGTGAAATGTGAGGTCTCAGCTCCCTGACTGAGCAGACACTGTCTCACCTCAATGCGCTCAGCTGCTCCCTGGATACTCTAGTGAGGACCTGGAGAAGGTCCAGGCTGAGGCACCAGGGCCAGTACAGCTCAGTGTGGGTGTCTGAATCCCTTCTTCTGCCTGAATAGTTGTCTCCACAACCTGGGCATCCAACCCCACCCAAAAGGGGACCTGTTACCTGAGCTATACTGCCACAGCTGTAGGGAATACATTTTTGATGATGAGGGTGGTGAGACCCCAGCCAGGGTTGCCCAGAGAGGTGGTAGCTGCCCCATCCTTGGCACCATACCAGGTCAGCTCGTTTGGGGCTCTGAGCAACCTGCTCTAGTTTGCAGATGTCCCTGCTGACTGCAGGGGATTGGACTGGGTGAGCTTTAAAGATCCCTTCCAACCCAAACCATTCTGTGATTCTCTGATGTACCATTGGACCAATTGTTCTGCTGACCTGCAAATTCCCTCTTTCTGGAATTCCTGTTTCCTGTGACAAATCCTCAGTGTTTCCTTTCCCAATGATTTCCGCTAGTGCTTTTCAGCCCAGCTCTGCAACACTGCCTGTTTTTTTCTTTCCCCTCAGGATATGCAACCCTTCCAACATCGGAGAGCTGCAGAAAGACTCCACTGAGCATCACAGAATGGGTTGGGTTGGAAGAAACCTTTAAGATCATGGGAGTCCAACCATGAACCCAGCACTGCCAGGTCACCACTAAACTATGGCACTTAGCACTGCATCTCCATGGTTTTGAAATCCCTCCAGGGGTGGAGACTCCTCCACTGCCCTGGGCAGCCTGTGTCCATCAGGAAGAATTGTAAGGTCTCTCAGCAGCACCAACCAGCTCAGTCCAAAGTTATCTATACTGCATAAACCTTTCTCTAGAATCAGCACACAAACATGTTACCACAGGCCAGGCTACAGCCTGGACGGAAAAGGTTGCCCTGCACTCACTGTCTAAGCACGTTCTCTCACCCCTGAAACTCCAGGTTGTGCCTAAGTACAGACTGGGAGGTCTGGAACAGATTAATTGGCTGAGAAGCCTACCCTGTAAAGTCCCTCAGAGCATCTGGAAGAGGTCTTTCCTGGGGAAGGAGTTAGGTGGAGCTGATCCAGCCTTACATCATGGCAATGGCCTAGATGGCCAAATCCTTTCCTGTCAGCATTCCCATGCACGTGAGAGTTTATCCTTTGATCTTTTCTACAGCAGCTTCATCAGGTGCCAGGAATGTTTAAATAACTTGAAGGAATTCCAGACTACCAACTGATTCCCACTCAAAATGTTCCTCTGCACCCCCTCTGCAGTTACCCACTTGATTGCTGCACAAGCAGCCCCAGGTTGTGGCCAAGGAGATTGTGTTTAATTAACAACTCCATCCAAATCTACACACTAACTCTATGATTCTACAAATCTCCCTCCATTAACTCCACCTCAAGCATGATGCTGCTCTGCATGGTCATTAAACCTCCTGAATAAGCCTCAGCACATCAAACCCCCACTCAGCACGTCCTAGAAGTGCTGTACTTTAAAGCTGCCTTCTCATTCCTGTAGGACACTTCTGCTTGGGGAAAGGAAAGCCAGGGCTTCATCTTCATTGGTACCACTTTTAGACACAATCAAAGTCAGCTGGAAGCCCAAATCTGATCCATAAAGCTCAAGCACAACCCAAAGCAGCACCTCAGACAGTTTTGAGGGCCCCTTCAGCTGGCAGAAGCTGGTATTTTGGTGACCGGCTCTTAACTAGCAGACTGAGGTCTGTTCTAGTTCCTCCATGGCTTCAGTTATAAGGTTGTGACATTTAATACAGCATCACAAAAGACTCCAAACTAGATGTAGTGCCTCAGAAATCTCTGCTGAAATCCACCACTAACCTGCACTTGCATCTGCAGGGGTTTCTTCCCTCTCCAAGCCTCGTGGTTCAGGGCACCGTGGCTCCTCCTCTTGTTTAATCCATGATAAAACATGGGTTGGGTAAGGCTGGAACCCTGCTGTGGAGAAGGATTTGACACTGATGAGAAAGAGGCCAAAGATGGAAGATTGGGGAGTTCACAAGGATAAAGAGAGTGCTGGAAGACACCACACCAAAAGGGATCATTCCCACGGCAGGAATTTCCACCAGGGAATCCTCACCTGCCTCAGGGTCCCTCAGGAGGTCCTCACCCTCAACACAGGTTTCTTTGCCTAGCTTGCTCTGACTTGAAGCCTCAGGCTCGTAAAATGTTTGCTCTGCTGGAGGAGAAAATGGACAGTGAGTGTCTCATAACCTCCTAAGCTCAGGATCTCACACAGCTGAAACCTGCTCAGGTTTTGGAGTTTGTACTCCTTCAAGCCCAGCTCCCATAAACCCAAGTTCTTAATGGAAACCTAAAGGAAAGTTCTAAAAATCCCAGTTCTACAGACACTGGAAGCCAAGTGAAATCACAGTGGAGCAAACAGGCAGAGCTGTTGCTCTGTGTGAAGAGGGAGGACAGCCAGGCACAAAGGAGAACAGTTTATTTGTCACACAAAGAGGTGCCACCCAGTGAGAAGGCATGAAACAGGTTCCTGGGCTGTGCAGCCTCCTCACATAACAGCAGCAGTCAGTGTGCTTGCCAGAAAATCCAGGACAGACAAGGGAGGAGAAAAAAGGCAACTCTGGAATCTCATGAAGTTCAACAAGGGCAAGTGTGGGATCCTGCCACTGGGAAGGACAAACCCCTGGTGAGGAGCTGACCAGATGGGAAATAGCTTTATGAAGGACCTTGGGGTGCTGGGGGACAGCAAGTTCACTGTGAGCCAGCAGTGTACCCTTGTGGCCAAGAAGGCAAATGCTCTCCTGGATGGCATGAAGAAGAGTGTGGGCAAGCAGGTAAGAGGAGGTTCTCCTCACCCTCTACTCTGCCCTACTGAGACTACATCTGGAATCTTGGGTCCATTTCTGAGCTCCCTCATCCAAGAGAGAAAGGGAACTACTGGAGAGAGTCCAGTGAAGGCTGCAAAGTTGCTGAGGGGCCTGGAGAATCTTTGTGAGAGAAAAGGCTGCAAGCTGTTGAGCCTGGAGAACAGCAGACTCAGAGGGGATCTTCTCAATGCTCAGCAATAGCCAAAGGGACTATGGTGACCAACAGGCTGGGGCTAGACTCTTGTCAGTGGTGCCCAGGGACAGCACAAGGGCCAATGGGCACAAACTGGAACCCAGAAGGTTCCATCTGAACAGGAGGAGAAGCTACTTTGGTGTGAGGGTGCTGGAGCCCTGTTCCAGGCTGCCCAGAGAGGTTGTGGAGTGTCCTTGTGTGGAGAGATTCCAAACCCCCCTGGGCATTGTGATGCTGGGCAAGCTGCTGTGGGTGACCCTACTTTAGCAGTGGCAGTTGGACTGGATGATCTCCAGAGGTCACTTCCAACTCCTGCCAAGCTGGGATTCAGGGATATACAGGAGGAGAGTTGCTGCAGCCCTGCAAGAGATGTCTGCAGGGGATATGAAGCTGAAGAGCTGCCACAGCCATTCCAATTCCCCTGGAGCCAGAAAATGCTGGTAGAGTCCTGCCTCCACCCCATCACATGGCATCAACCACAGAACTCACATTTTACCTCCTTCAAGTTAACCCATGGGCCCCAAAAAGTGACTAAGTGCCTCCCTTTGCACTGGATATCTTATCAGCTGCAAGCTATCACCCTGAGGGAAGCAAAGGAGGGAACTTAAAGGAGACCAAATTGTTCCCTATTCCAAACCGCTTGGTGGAACCAGCCACAGCCTCAGCACGCCCCAGAATGGCTGTGAGAAGGGAAGGAGGCAACACCAGCCCTTACCCATCGGGGCTGGCAGCGAATCTGCTCCAAAGCTGTAAGCTTTTCATAAAAGACTTGGAATAGAGAGGAGGTGGGGAAAAAAAACCAAAAACCCAACCCCAACCTCTTGGAATTTAATCCTCTGTTTCCTTCTGGCTCCGAGGTATGCGGTTACTCACCCGGGCAGGGCTCTTCAGGAGCTTCTCCAGCCTCCTCCTCCTGCTGATCTGCGGCACACAACTCTTCCTCTTGCTTAATGTGGATTATGCTGTCTTCTGTTAATAGGAACCAGCGTTGGTTTAACTGCACACACCAAACTAATTCCAGTTCTCAACCCATCCCAGGCACTGCTGCTGGATTCTGGAGAAAACCTCATCTCAGTTCCACTTCTCTCTCACCAAGGTCTCTTAAACAGTCGTGAAACATCTGGTGTAAACCCCCCAGCAGATGTTTGAGCTTCAGAAAGACACCCAAACTGTCATGCAAGCGTAAAGACCACTTTGCTGTGGTGTCCATCAGCAAAGGAAAAGACGTTCAACAAGGTGCACAGAAAGTAGAGTGCCGCCTGAATTCTCCTCTTGGAAATTTGTTTCTCTTTGCCATGCCCTTTTCAGTCACCCTTAGTGAGACACACGTCACTTTCAACCCAGCAGAAACACAGCAGCAAGGATAAGGGATGAAACTTACAAAGAAAAAAACAAAAAACCCGTGAAAAATAAGACAAAGCAGATGGATTCATGCTCTGCACGGGACCTTTGTACCTCCGGAATGCCATCAGAGAGCTGGAAGAACACTTCACGTGTGAGACCAAGGACGTTCCAGCAACGGAAAAGAAATTCCTCTTGCAGCCAGCCTTCAGACTGGGAAACCAAATGTCACCCTCCTTTGCCTGGCAATGCAGCTATGGCCCAACTGCACAGGGACAGCAGGCCTGACTCTGGCACTGCAGGCAGCTCAGCAACCAGAAAGGATGGAGTGTTTTGATGGAGTGTTCTGGTGGAATCATGGAATGATTTGGGTTGGAAAGGACCTTTACTACCAGGGGACATACGCGGCTAGAGCAGGTTGCTCGGAGCCCCGAACAACCTGTCCTGGAATGATGCCAGGGATGGGGCATTTCCCACCTCTCTGAGCAACCAGAGCCCGGGTCTCAGCACCCTCAGTGCCAAATATTCCTTCCTTCTTTCCAGCCAAAATCTCTCCGAGTTTAAAGCCATTAAGACTGGTAGGACAGAGATGCCAAACAACCGCCTCTGTAAGACCCCACTGAACACCGCGAGCACCCTAGAGAGGGGCCGATGCCCCCAGAGAAGCCCAGCTGGCAGATTTTGGGCCACCCAAGTCCCCACAGCCTGCCTGCCCCGACGCCACTCACCGCTGCCACTCTCCACAGGGTCACCTCTCCCGTTCTCATTTTCGCAGGGTTGGTTCCCATCTTCCCACCGGGCCCGGGCATCGCGTCTGGGGGTGCCAGGCTCTGCGGGGTCGGGAGGTAAGCGAGGAGCAGCCGGGGGGTCCTGGCAGGGTGGGGGCGGGGAGGGACACCTCGGAGACCCTCCTGCCGCCCACCTCCCGCCCCGGCTACCCGCGCGCCTCGCCAGACCCTTACCGGGGGGCAGCCGCGGGCGGGAGTTGCTGCGGAGCAGGGCTCGGTTCAGGGCTCGCTGCCAGCCGCGCAGTGCCCGCCACTCGCGCTGCCCGAACTGCACCCACACGTCCTCCAGGCTCACCGGGCCCCGCGTCGCCCGCGCCCGCGCCGCCTCCCGCCC
>VWZE01002437.1:104624-118980 GCA_013396675.1 Eubucco bourcierii
CGCCGCGCTCCGCTCCCACAGCGCCCCCTGCCGCAGCCCCGCGGCACGCACTGCGGCGCCCCCTGGTGGCGGGGCGGGGCCGAGAAGGAGGGAGCGAGGATCGTCCCGGAGTCAAGGCGGGGACCCGGGATGGGCGCACAGCCACGGAGGGTCGAGATCTTGTGAGAGCTGGGATGGATCGAGGATCGCCTCAGAGCCACGAGAGATTGGGGCCCCCTCAGAGCTTGGGAGGATCAAGGATCACCTCAGAATCATGGGGGATCAGGATCCCCAGAGCTATGAGGGAAGCAGGATCCCTTCAGAGCCATGGGGGACCAGGGATCTTCTCAAAGCCAGCAGGGCTCAGCATCTCCCCAGAACTATGTGGGATCAGAGATCCCCACAGAGCTGGAAGGACTCAGTTCCCCGGAGCTGTGAGGATGCAAGTGATCTGCCTGCAGGGTGATAGCTGGACCGTGAGCTGCTTTACATCCTAGTTTGAGACATTTCTACCGTTTGAGACCAAGTTTGGAGCTCAGGTTCTCACAGAAAATGATTCTGCTGCTCTGGTTCTATCACAGATTGAAAGGAGAACCAGTTAAACTCCACTCCACTCTTTTTTCCAGTCCAAGTCTCTCCACCAGTACAGCCTAATGCTACCTAACTGCCATTTACTGGTGGGTAAAGTGGTTGAAAAAGGACCCCAAGAAAAGCAACCCTTGGAAATTCGTAGCTTTAATCTGCTCATGTTGAATGTCACTAAAACTCAGGTACTACTGCTGCGAGTTTAACTGGTGTGGTACAGGAGAGAAACCAGTTCCCTGCTTCGTGGGCTCACAGTCTAACAAGTCAGCAGGACTCCACTAGAGAGCTGATTAATTTACCTGCTTATCAGACAAGACCCAGACTCCTCTGGGTACCAAATGCCAATTGCCAAGGGACTCTTTCAGCACAGCAAAGCAGAACCAGTCACTTTCACCACTTCATGGCCACCAAATGATGAGAAGGGACAGAACATGAATGCCTCTGTCCTCACAGATCCCTGATCTGGGAAAAAAACATGGATACCTGCATGGAGAGGAGCTCATCACATGCAGACTCAAGAGCTGAGAAATCAAAGACCTTAACAGCATGAGGATGAAAAAGGATGGCACCAGGAACAGCCCTGGCTGAAGCTGCTTCAGCACATGTGGGTCTGTGAGCTCCCAAGGGGTGGGTGCAGAGAGATTCATCCCAGTCTGCTGTGGGCAAAAATCAAATTAGCTTCAACAGCTCTGAAACCAGCACAAAAGAGTTCCTGATCTATGCTTTGCTGATAGCAGACCTGGAAAGAGATCTCTCTCCTTGGTCAAAGGAGTTTCCAGCCTAACACATCTCCCACAGCAGCCAGAGGAACATTTCTGTTGCCATGGGGATGAGCCAGCCACCTGCACCCTCCCTTGAGAGACACTTTGGGACCTGGAAGCGACAGAGGGGTTTCTAAAGCTCAATTAGTGATGAGGAAAACAAAGAGCAGGTTGAAAACAGGTCAAAGTTGAAGTTGCACCATGGCTTTAGACAATCTGCTAAACACTGGGACTTTTTCTTACTGATCTGGGGTATGATGAAAGCTGATGCCCAGGAACAAAAACTAACCAGACCCCAAGCTGCCAGGGGGAGGAGGATGAAGGCAAGAACGAAATACAAAGAAAAAAAGAGTTACTGTAGAGATGGTCAGTGAAAAGTCACTCCAAAATCCACTTCAGCCTGGGAGGACCAGCAGGCCTCTCCCCACACAGTTCCACTAGAAGTCTCGTAGAAATGTGACAAGGAATTTGGGTGACATCACACTCCAGGGTGGGGGCAGAGTGGCTGGAAACTGCCCAGTGCAAAAAGACCTGGGGATGTCAGTGACAGCAGCTGAGGATGAGCCAGCATGTGCCCAAGTGACCAAGAAAGATGCCAGCATCCTGGCCTGGATCAGCAATGGTGTGGCCAACAGGACCAGGCCAGGGATTGTCCCCCAGGACTGGGCATTGCTGAGACCACACCTTGAATCTTGAGGTCAGTTTTGGGTCTGCCACTCTGAGAAGGACACTGAGGGATTGGAGTAGGGCCAGAGAAGGGCAACAAAGCTGATGAAGGGTCTGGAGAACAGGGCTGGTGAGGAGCAGCTAAGGGACCTGGGGTTGTTGAGCCTGGAACAAAGGAGGCTGAGGGGAGACCTTCTGGCTCTCTGCAACTGCCTGAAAGGAGGTTGAAGCCAGGGGGACATTGGTCTTTTCTTCAGCCTAACAAATTTCAGAATTTTATGAACCAAATCAGTCTTTTCCATCTCTGGCTTTCTGTGGGAAACATCATCTGGCAATGTGAGGGAGAGCTGGGAACCAGCTAGCTGCTTGTCCTTGGTAAAGGGGGCATGTGCCAGTGAGGCTTCACCCAGTACCTGTGTCTAGTGGCCTGGAGTCTTCTGTGAACATGCACCCACGAAGCTGAACAGCAGACCTTGGTCAAGGAGAGTAGACAAGAAAACTCCAGGCAAACAAGAACTTCAAAACTAATCCAACCTCACGGGAACCAGTTCAAACAACTTGACTCAAAACTAGGAGAGGCCCAAACCACTTTTATTCTGCAGAGGTTTCTGGGCAGGTTATGAGATTCTGAGGGCAATATGAGGTTCTGTGGTCAAAGAAACGGGCAGTGGTGACAAGGAAAATCCTAATTCTTCTCTTCCTGGACCTCCCATGGACCCTCTCCTCCTTCCTCCTATGGCTGCAGGGCTGCCTAGAAGCTGTGCACTGCTGCCTGCCTCATGCTCTGCGTGACCAGGCAGCCCCTCTGGCGCAGATGGATCTTCTCATGTTGGAGGAGGTGCTGCTTCTGGGTGAAGCGCTTTGGGCACTCGGGGCACTGATATGGCCTCTCCCCGGTGTGGATGCGCTGATGCCTGACCAGGTTGGAGGGGTGGCTGAAGGTCTTCCCACAGTATGGGCACCAGAGGACCCCTCCTCTCCGCCCCGAGTGAACGCGCTGGTGAACGATGAGCGTTTTCTTTTCGGAGAAGCACTCCTGACACTTGTCACACTTGTAAGTCCTCCCCCGTCGGTGAAGCCTCCGACCTGCCTTGCAGCTGATGTTGCTGTTGATGTTTTTCATGCACCTGAGGTTGCTGGGTATGTCCTGGGCCGGGACACTGGTAAGAGTTTTTGAGTTCTGGGTCTGCTTGAACCTCTCCATGGGCTGAGTCCTCCCTGCTAAGTGGGTCCTGCCTTCCACAAAGGCCCCACTCTGCATGTGGGTCTCACCATCCACGAGGATCATATCTTGCAGGAGGGCCCCATTCTCCATGTGGCTCCTGCCTTCCGCAAGGGTCAGGGCGTGGTGCTGCTGGAGGAAGCCTTCCTCACCTCCGGCGTGCTCACTGCCCCACTGTGTGCTGTGGCTCTCCTGGTGAGCCATCCACACCTTGCTCAGAGAGAAGCCCTTCCCACCTGCCGCACACGAGTGAGGCCTCTTGTTGGGACCGTTCTGCCTGCAGAAGATGACAGCGTTGCTGTCATTGAGGTCCTCTTCCCCTGGTGTGGATGAGAGCAGCCTGCCCAAGTTCTGGTTTCCCTGCTCCACGGGAGAGCTGTTCTGATGATCAAAGGGCAGTGCCCCGCTGGGAACCTGGTAAAGCAGCTCCTCCGACTCTCCCGATAAAGCCACAGGGGGCTCGGAGCTGTGGGGACATTCCTCGGTGTCCTGCTGCTCCACTTTGAACGTTATCACCTCCTCTACCGGAACTGCCAAGAGTAACAAAAGACACATTCAGCGGGGTGAAACAAGAGTCCTCTGAAATCCCCCCCACTCCTTCCCCCACCATCTGTCTGACTCAGGGAGTGCTGCGGGTGGCTGTGTCACACAGCAGCAGCCAGCTGGAAGACAACACAGGCCAGAAGCACTGGGACACGTCCTTTGGAGTCAGCTGTGGGAGGCAGGGGGCAGAAGGAAGTGTGGCCTTGCACAGAGAGCAGAGTTCATCAGCTTCTAAAACCATCTCCAGCCACTTTCCTTCTCAGCACTGAGATCTGTGGCTGTGCTGGGTTGACAGAGCAGACCTTTAAGCTCGTGGAGTCCAACAATGAAGCCAGCACTGCCAGGGCACCACTAAACCATGTCACTCAGCACCACATCCCCATGGGTTTGAAGGCCCTCCAGGGATGGAAACTCCACCACTGTCCTGGGAAGCATGGACCAGGCCCTAAGAACCCTCAAGTGCAAGACATTGGCTTTCGTGTGCCCCAGGGGAAGTTTAGGTTGGACATGAGGAACATTTCCTCTTGTCCTGTCACTTGTTCCTTGGGAGAAGAAACCAATGTCCACATGGATCCAGTCTCCTTTCAGGGAGCTGCAGAGAGCCAGGTCTCCCCTCAGCCTCCTTTTCTCCAGGCTCAACAACCCCAGGTCCCTCAGCTGCTCCTCACCAGCCCTCTTCTCTAGACTATTCAGCAGCTTTGTTGCCCTTCTCTGGCCCTGCTCCAGCCCCTCAATGTCCTTCTCAGAGTGAGGGGCTCAAAATTGACCCCAGGATTCTAGGTGTGGTCTTACCAGTGCCCAGTCCAGGGGGACAATCTTTGTACCTGGAAGACCCAAGCTGTGGCCTGCTGTGGTGCCATCAGAGTTGGTGGCACAAAAGGATCCACCTCTCAAACTGTAACATCAGTGATGGCTATGAGAGGTGCACCTGCCCCTCCTCATTCCCATGTCTTGGCACATGCAGTCCCACAGTGGGAATGCTGGGGGCTTCCAACATCTCCAGCTGCACAGGGCACTGTGGGATTGCTCAGAACTCACCCACACTGAGCTCGGTAAGCTCCACAACCTCCATGGCTTCTCGCTCCTCCACGTGTGGTTTGTCCTCCTGCTTCACACCATCCACAAAGCTCAGCTCAGGCAAGCAGTGGGCTGATGAGGCAAAGAGTCTTTAGTGGTTATCTCAGCAGAATCCCCCAATCCCAGCATGGTGGAATTGGAAGGGATTTCTGGAGATCATCCAGCCCTACGCCCCTGCTAAAGCAGGGGCACCCACAGCAGCTTGCCCAGCATCACAATGGCATAGGGGGGGTTGGAATCTCTCCACACATGGAGACTTCACAAACTCTCTGGGCAGCCTGGGATAGGGCTCCAGCACCCTCATACCAAAAAGTGATTTGTCTCTTACCTGCACTTGGTTCTGCCAGAGCTTTTCCTGAAGCTGCCTCATCCCCATTGGAGGGAGTTTCTACCCTCTGAAGCTGGGCCAGGAGGTCAGGTTTGGAGATTGCATCATCTGTGGATGAACAGAAATAAGAACGTTTCTGTGCTGCATCAAAACACCCACCGTGTCCAAGGGGAAGAGACTCATCTGTGCTCCTGAGGCCAGCTCTGTTGGCCACAACACAAGGAACAAGTGACACGACAAGAGGCAATGGCCTCAAATTGCACCAGAGGAGGTTTTGGTCGGACATGAAGAACATTTCTTGTACAAAAGGGCTGTCAAGGCCTGTACCAGGCTGCCCAGGGCAATGGTGGAGTTTCCGTCCCTGAAGGGGTTTCAGAGCCATGGAGATGTGGTGCTGAGGGCCATGGTTTAGTGGTGCCCTGGCAGTGTTGGGTTCATGGTTGGACTCCATGATCTTACAGGTCTCTTCCAACCAAAACCATTCTGTGATTCTAACAGAGTTTGGCAGCTGGGAAACGGCAGCTTCCACATCCAGCAGCCAACCATGGGCACACTCTGTGCTCCAAGATGCTGTGCTGGCACCAGGCACCACAGGGGCTGGATGTGGCCTGGGCTCACAGCAACAGGTGCCACCTTCTCCAGGTTTCTCCTGTGTCCAGTTCTGGAGTCCTCAGCACAGAAGAGTCATGTACCTGTTGGAGCACGGCCAGAGAAGGCCACAGCAATGCTAGGAGAGCTGGAAGCTCTCTGCTGTGAGGCCAGGCTGAGAGAGTTGGGCTTGTTCAGCCTGCAGAAGAGAAGGTTCTTGGTGGCCTCAGTGCTTCAAGGGACTGATCAGAAAGCTGAGAACAGACTTTTGAGCGGGGAGCTGTCTGCTGTGACAGGATAAGAGGTGATGGTTTGAACGCAAAGAGGGAAATCAGACTGGAGAGAAGGAAGAAATGTTTGAGACTGAGGGTCCCAAGTTGTCCAGAGATGTGGGAGATGCCTGCCATCATTCCAGGCCAGGTTATTTGGGGCTCTGAGCAACCTAGTCTAGTTGCCAATGTCCCTGCTGACCCTGGGAGGTTGGACAGGCTGAACTTTAAAGATCCCTTCCCACTCAAGCTGTTCCATGACTCTAAATCTGCTTCTCAGAGGATTTTAAAAGTTCCCAGGACAAAGGTGCTGGTCTGGAAGCACTGATGCCTGGCAGACCCAGCAATACCTACCCAGGGAGATGAGAGCTTCATTCTTCCCTCTGAGCACATTGGTGTACAGCTCTCTCTGCCAGCTCTCCAGACCCTCCCACTCCTGAGGGGAGAAGGATGTGACCTTGCTTTCCACCAAAGCCTGCAACTGCAAAACAACACAGATCCAGAACCCGGAGTCAACAAAATCCTTGGGAAACATCCTCGTGCCTGTTGCTGCTGTTGTGCATCGAAGACTAAAAGGAGGAAAAAGTCCTGCCTTGGGGTGACCTTGTGACACAAGCAGCTCCTCCAAGGGGCTGTTAGAGCTCCTGTAGGAGGGTATGTTAGCACTTCGGGGAGGGTATGTTGGAGCTCCTTGAGAGGCGTTGGAGTTCCTCAAAGGGGAGACTTGAGCTCTTCGAGGTGGGTGATTGTGCCCCCTAACCCTAAGCCCTTCAAGAGCCATTTTTTACCTTGGAGACCTCTCCTCCAGGAGGCAGGCGGAGGATCCAGATGTTCCTGTTCTTCAGCAGGTTCTCCATGTTCTCCAGGCGCCGCTGAAGATGCCCGTACTCCTGGACCAGGGTGCCCAGCACGGCCAGCTTGCTCTCCAGCTGGTTCCCAAAATCCACCACCGTTTTCTCGTAGTCCAAGTACTTCTTCTCGGCGGTCACCGCCCGGTGCTCCAGGTTGAGCAGCCTCGAGGTGTGGGCGTCCACGCTGCGTTCCATCGCCTGCACGGCCGCCACCACCGTCCACAGCGAGATGCTGGCGCCACTCGGACCCGGGGCTTTGCCCGGGGCACCCGGGAGAGGCTCGGGTAAGCAGAAGCTCCGAGGGTGCAGGGACTCCATTCTGGCTCCTCTCTCTGCCCGAAGCCGAGCTTGCTGCTGGGTGTTCTGCGGCGTTACAGCACGGATCCGCCGGGCGTCCTCCGGGGCTGCTCCTGGCTGGGGGCGGGGAGAGAGGGAACTGGGTCACGGCCAGCCGCGGGACACCGGGCTCGGCCTCCTCAGTCGCCCCGCGGCCGCAGCACCCGGGGCCCGGTCCTCCCCTCCCTCCCCGAGACACAGCACGCCGAGCCCCGTTCTCCCCTGCGCGTGAAGCCCCAGCACAAGGGGCCCAGATTCCCCCTCCCTTACGCGGTCACGGAGTCGGACCCTTCCCCTCTGTGTCCACTCCCGCAGTAACCCACCGGAGCCTTACCGAGAACCGGAGCCTTACCGAGTGATGGAGCCCAGATCGTGCCGCCAGAGGGCGTCGCTTCCTCCGACGCTCGCTACTGCGCCCCCTGGCGGAGGCGCGGCCGTGCCTGACGCTGTCAGTAACCGGGAGTTGTCCGATTCAAACGGGCAGACAGCTACGGGAGGAAGCCATCCGGTGTCGTGTCCCTCCCGACGCCGCTGCCGGCGAGCGGCCACCGGGAAGAGCGCGCCCCGGGGTAACGCAGACGCCCCCCGGTCACCGGTACAGGCAGATGCGCGGCGCAGTCCTCCCACCTGGCAGAGGGCGCCGTGCGGCGCGGCCGGCGTGGGGTGGTGCCTGTGCCGTTGGCTTGGGTAGAGGGTCAGTGGGGCTGGGCTGCCCCGGCCCCTGCCCGACCCTTGCGGTCGCGGCCGGGCCATGGCGGAGCTGCGGGGCCGCCTGCAGGATCTGGAGCAGCGGCTGGAGCGGGCGGAGGCGGCGCTGAGGAGTGGACACCCCTGGGGGCCGCGGATCCCCACGGTACCCAACGCAGCCTGCGCGGCGCTCGGAGGGGGCATGGAGGGGGCTGCTGCGGGGCCGTGGTGGGGCTGAGGTTTGGACAGGGGCTGGTGGTGAGCCGTGGGGGAGTTGTTAGGGGGAGATGGGGTCTGGAGGTAAGCCACAGGAGCTGACTTCTGGGGTCATTGTGGGACTGAGAGGGGCTGAAGGCTGGTGAGAGGCCATGAGATCACTCGGGGGGATTGGTGGGGACTGGAAATGAGCCCGAGGGGTGGCTTCTGGGGCTGCTGTGGGCGTGAGGGGTGTCTGGGGGCTGTAGGGGGCCANCCTGCGGCTGGGGTCACTTATGGGGCCATTATGGGGCCACCTAGGGGCTACTGGGTCGATGAGGGGGCTGAGAAGGAGCCTGAGAGTCTCTTAGAGGGCCGTGAAGTGGCTGGGAGCTGCGTGAGGGTTGCCCGAGATGGCTTTTAGGTGAATCTAGTGGGGCTGCTTGGGCGCCTGGGAGTTTCTCCTGCCCTCTCCTCCAGCCCCAACCCTGTGCTCCTAGGTGCCGATGACTTTCGAGGATGTGGCAGTACACTTCAGCAGGCAGGAGTGGGCCAAGCTGGACGATGAGCAGAGGGATTTGTACCGCAGCGTCATGGAGGACAACTATGAGATGCTGATGTCCCTGTGTAGGCTCCGTTTGCACTGGTTTGGCAGCCACCGGTGCTGCCCAGGGGAGCTCTCTTGGGGTTACTTTTCTGCCTCTTATGCCTCTCACTGGACTTCTCCAGCCCTCAAATGATTTGCTCCATTTGCTGTCCCCTCTGGCAGCTCTCAGAGGTTGGCACGTACATGCGGAAGTGGGTAGTAAGTGGTCAGTGTCTTCCCTTCATGGAGGACAGCCACGCTGAGCTCCCTGGGTTCTCAACACACAAATTCCCTCTTCCACATCTTCTCTTTCCATTGTTTGTTCTGCTCTAGGCAGCAAGACTGGTTGTGCTTCCTCAGGGCAGGGAGGGAGATCTCATGGGGCAGCATTTCTTGGGGCTTAGGCTGCATTTTCAGACAAGTGGCCATCGCAGCTGCAGTGGGGGCTTCTAAAAGGTCCAGCTGGGTTTATTCTTAAAAGCCTGTTCCAGCCTAAATATTTCTGCAACACCATGATAAGCGCTGATATGTGGTGAAGGGGATCCCACTCCTGTGCTCTGCTGAGACCCCACCTGCAGTGCCGGGGCCAGCTCTGGAGTTGTCAGCACAGCAGGGACAGGGACCTGTTGGAGTGAGGCCAAAGGAGGCCACAGCAATGCTGGGAGGGCTGGAAGCTGCTGTGAGGCCAGGCTGAGAGAGTTGGGCTTGTTCAGCCTGGAGAAGAGAAGGCTCCAGGGAGACCTTTCAGTGCTTAAAGTGGCTGATTAGAAAGCTGGGGACAGGCTTTTGAGCAGGGCCTGTTGTGACAGGACAGGGGGTGATGGTTTGAACTGAGAGATTCAGATGCGAGAGAAGCAAGTGTTTGACATTGAGGGTGGTGAGACCCTGTCCCATGTTGTTCAGGGAGGTGGGAGATGCTTATTTCTGGCACCATTCCAGGTCAGGTTGTTTGGGGCTCTGAGCAACCTGCTCTAGCTGCAGATGTCCTTACTGACTGCAGAGCTTTGGCCTGGATGAGCTTCCAACCCAAACCAGTCTAAGATTCCATGATTGTCTTGCTGTTGTTGCAGGGGTGGGCTCTCAGACATGCCAGAGAGTGCTTTGCAGGTTGTCCCCAAGAGGCGCTGCCTGCTGGTGCTGATCCACGTCTGTAACTCCCTATGTGCTGGAGCTGCCCCAATTTGGAGATGAGGTTGTTTTGGGCCAGGGCTGGACATGCTGTTGGTGCATCCACAGCGACGCTGTCACACCTTACTCGTGATGTCTGCCTTGCTCCTGAACAGACTGTGACCTCTCCAAGCCTGACCTCGTAGCTCAGATGGAAGGAGAAGAGCTGAGCATGCTGGTGGAGTCAAACCCGAAGACAGATGATGTGTCCCAACTGCCAGCAGCTGTTGGTAGGTGAAACCTTGCCCCAGGATCCTGGCTCCTGGCTGCTTCATGGGAGGGATGTGGGCTGTGCCCTGAGCCACAAGATGGCCCTAGGTGGTCTGTGCTGGGGGAAGAAAAGGGACACTGGGACACTTCAGCAGCCTGGAACCTTCCCCTGACTTAGCAGCTGCTCTGTGCTGCACAGATCCTCTGAAGGCCCAGCCTTTCTCCTGCACTTGGGGAAAAATGCCCTCCTCCTGCACCAGAACAGGTGAAGAGCTGAACTGATGGCAAGCAGTTCCACAGAGAAGAACCTGGGAATGCTGGTGGACAACAAGTTGTCCAAGAGCCAGCAATGGGCCCTCATGGCCAAGAAGGGCAATGGTCTCCTGGGGGGCATGAAGAGTTTGGCCAGCAGGTTGTGAGAGGTTCTTCTACTCCTCGGCTGTGCCCTACTGAGGTCACATCTGGAGAACTGGAGCCAGTTCTGGGCTTCTCAGTTTAAGACAGACTGGGAACTGCTGGAGAGTCCAGTGGAAACTGTGAAGATGCTGAGGGGGCTGTAGCATCCCTGTGAGGAAGGAGGGCTGAGAGCCCTGGGGCTGTTGAGCCTGAGAGGGGATCTAATCAGCACTCAGCAAGAGTGAAATGGTGGGGGGCAAGAGGATGGGGCTAGACATGTCAGTGATGCTGAGGGGCAATGGACACAAACTGGAACCCAGGAGGTTCCAGATGAACAGGAGGAGAAACTTCTTCGGTGTGAGGGTGCTGGAGCCCTGTCCCAGGCTGCCCAGAGGGGTTGTGAGGTCTCCTCCTCTGGAGAGATTCCAAACTCCCCTGGCCATTTTGATGCTGGGCAAACTGCTGAGGGTGCCCCTGCTTTAGCAGTGGCAGTTGGACTGGATGTTCTCCAGAGGTCCCTTCCAGCCATACCTTGCTGAGATTTTCTGTGATTCTCCTCCCCAGAGCCAGAGTGCCTGAGATGTGTGAGCGATGGTGGCCTGATGGAGATGAAGATACAGGAGTCTTGCAAGGAGAATGCTCTGCACCTAGAGGAAAGGAATAGTCCTGTGGTGTCAGTGTGTGAGGAGAAATCTCAACACCTAGAGGACAGGAACAGCTCTGCAGTGGCAGTGTGTGAGAAGTTTCAGCACCTAGAGGACAGGAATAGCCCCACTGTGGCTGTGTGTGAGGAGAAGACTCAGCAGCTAGAAAACAGGAATAGCCCTGTGGTGACAGCGATCTACAGTGGGTGTAAGTGGCTGGCTGGTGTGATGGAAACTGGGCTGTGTCTCACCCAGCCTCACCATCCCTTCTCTTGCCTTCACAGCACATCTCCCACCTGAAGCCACTGCTGTCCTTGTGGATCTCAGCCAGGCAACTTCATCCCCTCCCTGCCCTCTCACCACACAATGTCATGAAGCAGTGATTCTGAACTGGTGTCCATCACCTCCTCCTGCAGCAGGTACTGGGGCAGAGCCCTTCTCTCCTCCTTGCGGGGGACCAGCAGCTTGAAGGAGCTGTTGGCCTGTCTAGGGAGCAGCAGAGGGTTTCCATGGGGCTCACTCTGGGCCTAGGGCATTCAACAGAATTGCCAGTGGAAAAGGACCTAGAGGGGTTGGTCAGCATGGCTGAAGATGAGCTGCTGTGTGCCCAAGTAGCCAGGAAGGTCAGCAGCACCATGATTTGGATCAGCAGCACC
Source organism: Eubucco bourcierii (assembly GCA_013396675.1). Taxonomy (NCBI): domain Eukaryota; kingdom Metazoa; phylum Chordata; class Aves; order Piciformes; family Ramphastidae; genus Eubucco; species Eubucco bourcierii. Next base: position 116,371 of record VWZE01002437.1, read on the forward strand.
AGGGTAGGGATTTTCTTCCTGGACTGGGCATTGGTGAGGCCACACCTCCAATCCTGGGGTCAGTTTTGGGCCCCTCACTCCAAGAAGGACATTGAGGGTCTGGAGTGGGTTCAGAGCAGGACAACAGATTGTCTGGAGAACAGGCCTGGTGAGGAGTAGCTGAGGAACCTGGGGCTGTTGAGCCTGGAGAAAAGGAGGCTGAATGGAGACCTTCTGGCTCTCTGCAACTCCCTGAAAGGAGGCTGGAGCCAGGTCTGGATTAGTCTCTTCTTTTAAGAAACAAGTGGCAGGAATAAAGGAAATGGCCTGAAGTTGCCCCTGGGGAGGTTTAGGTTGAATATGAGGCACAATTTCTGCCCCTTGAGCTGAGATTTGTGCTGGTTGCTGGCTGGGGAGGGGGTGGAAGAAAAGGCCTCTGTGCCTCATTCTCAAATCCATGGGAAGAGTGACCTTTGGGTTCTGAACCATTCCAGCAGATGCTGAGGTGGGGATCTCTGTGGAGGTACCTCCACAGGAGGTGACTGAAAAGAAGCAAACAGTGCCTGAAATGCCCTCGAAGGCTCTGGAAGAGGAAGAGAATGTGAAAAATGCGGGGAACGGCAGCCCAGACATGGCTGTAGATGTTCCTGAAGAAGCAGGCAAGGAGATGACAGACGTTTGTGGAGCAACGGTCCAGGCGGATCCCAGCACTGGGATCCCAGGGGAGCCAGTGGAAGGCCGAACAGCCACCTTCCACCGCAGCTCCTCCCGGAAGAAGTCCTACTCCTGCCTGGTGTGCAGAAAGAACTTTCTGCTAAAGATCAACCTCCTCATCCACCAGCGGAGCCACAGCAATGACACGCCCTACGTCTGCTCCCACTGCAACCGCATCTTCATGTCCAAGAGGAAGATCCGGCGTCACCTCCGCTCCTGGGCGCTGAAGGGCTTCTGCCAGCCCCCGGAGGCGGAGGAGTGCTCCAGCCGAGCACCAGGCCCAGTCTCCCAGCCCCACCCCACGACCTGTGAGACTGTCTGGGGGAAGCCCAACCCCAGCAGGTGCCCACTGTCACCTGGGAAAATCATGTACACCTGCAGTGACTGCATGGAGAACTTCTCCAGCCAGAGCTTCCTGATCCTGCATCAGCACCGTCACACCAAGCGCCACTGCATCCTCTGTCCCTGCTGCAACCGCAGCTTCACCTGGGCCTCAGACTTTGTTCGCCACCACTGGTCCAACACAGGTGGGCGGCCCTACCAGTGTGGCATCTGCCAGAAGACGTTCAAGCGGCGTTACCACCTCAGCGTCCACCAGCGGATCCACATGCGGCAGGAGAGGCCCTACCCCCATAGGGACCAGCTCCCCATGCCAGCAGCACCAGTGTAACCACTGATGTGCAAGTGGGAAGAGTAGGGTGGGAGGCTGAGAGGTGTCCACAGGCTGCTGTGGGACTTTCTTCTCCCATTCCTGGACATGAGTAGGTTGATGAATTCTGGAGCATGGACAGCATCACCTGGTTCCTCCTGCCTTCTTGTGGGGACAGTGAACACCTGGCCCTGCCCATGCAGAACCCCAGTGCAGGTGGCTCCTTGTCCGTGAGGCCCAGTGGAGTGGCCGGTGCTGGAGGGGACAGTGGTGGGAGTGGGCATGGTGGAGGACTTGTCTCTTTCCTGAAGAGCACCAATAGATGTAGAAACCAGGATGCTGGGTGCAGCTTCCTTCAGTTCCAGGGTGTCTGATTTAGCTGTCTTCAGCTGGGCTGGGGCACACTTGAAGTGCTGGTGGGGTTATGGGGAGGGAGGAATGGGGGATGGAATGCTGGAACTGATGCGTGATGGGGAAAACTGGGCACGGTGTTTCACGGGGATGGAATAACAGGCTGGGGCCATGATCCCAGTGTGGGGATGAGAACGGAGGTGCTGATACTGTCCAGTTGTCCCTGTCTGGCCTCAGGGCCTACCAGGAATGTCAGTGCGGTCCTCCCAGTGGGATGTGGTGAAGGACAAGGGTGGTACTGAGAATTGGGTTGATAGGAGTCCTAGAGGGGTTCTCAGGGTGGGGATGTGAAGGATGATGAGGGTGCAGGGAATGCTGGTGGGATGCAGTGGGGAGTAGAGGTACTGGGAATGCTGGGTGGGGTTGCTTTGGAGGAGCCATGGGGAACAGGAGGTACCGGGAATGCCGGCGGGATCCTCCCGATGGGATGAAATGGAAGAGGGATGGGGGCGTTCCGCGGAACTGCAGTAACAGGCAGGAGCCCTGGGCCGGTGTGGGGTTAGGGGAGGATACGGTCGCGCTTATCCTTTCCCGGCCTTATCGGGATGGGGTCCGGCAGTCCTGGGAATGCCGGCGGGAGCCTTCTGCTGGGACGCGGTGAGAGAGCGATGTCGGAGGGGCACTNGAGCGGCGCGTGCGGCCATGGCCCGTTGGGGCCCCGTGCAGGTACCGGGGAGGGGGCGGGAGGCGGCGGCGGCTCCCTTCACCCTACTGACCCCCAACACGCTCTCCGACACGCACACTCCCTCCGCACAGCGGCATCGGGCCGAGGGCACCGCCGGCGGGCGGAGGACACCGGCACCGCCGTTAAACGGGGGCGGCGGGCCCGGGTGGGGCCCGGGAGGGGGGGGGGGGGC
>VWZE01002437.1:128432-148440 GCA_013396675.1 Eubucco bourcierii
CAAGACCCCACCACTGTAGGTCCCATTGCCCAGGCTATGGGCACCTCCATGCAGATTCTCACAGAACTTCCTCCTGGGTCGGACCCTCAGCTCAGGGTGGACATTGCCCCAGACCTTGGCCCCAAAAGCTCTGTCTTTGATGTGGATGTTCTGGTGAAGGTCCAGGTGGTGTTTGCTGTCAAAGCTGATCTCACACATGGAGCACTCGTAGGGCCCCTCTTTGGCATGACTGCGCTGGTGGATGATGAGGTTGATCTTGAGGCGGAAGCGCTTCCCACACTCAGTGCAGGGGTGCGACCACTCGCGCACATAGCCCCGCCGGCAGTTGCCCATCAGCAGGCTGCTGCTCTCACACCGGCTCGGCTTCTTCTTGCTCTTGGCCTTGGCCTGCTCATTTTTGGGACAGTTTTGGATCTCTGAGCTGGGAGAGGCTGCAGAAACCTCTTGCAATTCATCATGCTCCTCTTTCTTCACCTTGACGTTTGCAGAAGCTCCTTCATGTGCCATTTCGCTCTCCATTGAAGTGTCGTCTTCTGAAATGAAGCAACATGGAGGGTGGGCATTTGTGGTTATGTCCCAGAGTACTGAGCAGCCAGAGAATGTGGTTTGGAAAGGTGCAGAAGCCACCACGGTATCCACAGCATAGTTTTGACAAGGCAGAGCCCTTGCTCCCAGGAATCATAGGATCATGTTGATTGGAAAAGACCTTTAAAATCATGGAGTTCAACCATAAGCCCAGCACTGCCAAGGCATCACTAAACCATGGCCCTCAGCACATCTCCACAGCTTTGAAACCCCTCCAGGGATGGGGACTGCACTACTGCCCTGGGCAGCCTGGAACAGGCCCTGACAACCCTCAAGGGGCAAAAATTGTTCCTCGTGTCCAACCTATACCTCCCCCAGGGCAACTTGAGGCTGCTTCCTCTTGTCCTTTTCCTTGAGAGAAGAGACCAACCCCCACCTGGCTCCAACCTCCTTTCAGGGAGTTGCAGAGAGCCAAAAGGTATCACTTCAGCCTCCTTTTCTCTAGGCTCAACACCCCCAGGTCCCTCAGCTGCTCCTCATCAGCCTTTTTCTCCAGACGCTTCGCCAGCTTTGTTGCCCTTCTCTGGATGTCCTTAGAGCAAAGGTCACAAGACTGACCCCAGAATTCAAGGATACAATTCTATGACTGCTAGCCCCTTCATTCCTTGGTGGTCAAAGCCCTGAAGCTCTTCCCACTCCCCATTCCCAGCTCATTAGCATGCTGGGAGCTGCAGGGTCCCAAGTCTCCCCGACACAGGGTTACTTACCCGAGTCAAGCTCAGCTAAGTCATCTTCAATCTCCATCTCAGACTCATCTTCCCTGCACAGCTTCTGTTTTGGTGTGCTGAGGGACACGATGTTCATCGCCATGATGGGGTCTTCTGTTTGCAGAGAAAGGAAGAGTAATTTTCAGCACTGTGGAGAGCTGTGGAGACCTTCCTGCTCTGCTGTAATGCTATCCAGAGACTTTGTTAGGAGCATACAGAAGAACCAAAGAAAGCTGCAGCTTGGGAAGTCATACCATGTTGTGCCAGGGGAGCCTTAGTTTGGATGTAAGGAACAATTTCTTTCCCTTGAGGGTTGTCAAGCTTGGCCCAGGCTGCTGAGTGCAGGGATGGAGTCCCTGTTACTGAAGGGGTTTAAAAGCCATGGAGATGTGGTGCTGAGTGCCATGGTTTAGTGGTAACCTGGCAGTGACCAGTCAGTCCCTTAATTTAGAAGACGACACCACCACCATCAAAAAAAAAAACCCACCTCTGCCCACCAAGGCACCACAGGAACAGGCTCATGGGCAGTTCCCTCTCCACCTCCTGTGAGGGACCTACATAGAGCTGGTCATGGAGAGTTGTCCAATGGAGAGCTAGAGAGTGTTAGGATACTCAAACCCCAAGTCTTCTGCTACTCCCTGGTGATGTTCCCTCAGCACAGTGACCTGCCAGGCCCCCTCCCACAGACACTGCTGGGACACCTCCTGAGAGAGCTGGGACAGGCATGGCTCAGAGAAGTGAGTTTTCCTAGCACCTGTGTAACTCACCTTTGTCACCCTCCATCGGGACTTCATCTGCTCCCACATCAGTCTCTTCTGGTGCCTGTGGGGCCTTCCCACACTCCGTGACGCCTGTCTGTGGAGGCCTCTGACTGCTCAGTGTTCGGAGCTTCTGAGCAGGTGGGACATCTGTCTGTGTGGGGTTCTGAGGAGGTGGGACATCTGTCTGTGTGGAGTTTTGAGGAGGTGGGACATCTGTCTGTGTGGAGTTTTGAGGAGGTGGGACATCTGTCTGTGTGGCGTTCTGAGCAGGTGGGACATCTGTCTGTGTGGGGTTCTGAGGAGGTGGGACATCTGTCTGTGTGGGGTTCTGAGGAGGTGGGACATCTGTCTGTGTGGCCTTCTGAGCACATGGGACATATGTCTGTGGGGGCTTCTGAGCAGGTGGGACATCTGTCTGTATGGGGTTCTGAGGAGGTGGGACATCTGTCTGTGTGGCCTTCTGAGCACATGGGACATCTGTCTGTGGGGGCTTCTGAGCACAAGGGACATCTGTCTGTGTGGGGTTCTGAGAAGGTGGGACATCTGTCTGTGGGGGTGTCTGAGCACATGGGACATCTGTCTGTGTGGCCTTCTGAGTACATGGGACATATGTCTGTGGGGGCTTCTGAGCACATGAGACAACTGTCTGTGGGGGCTTCTGAGTATGTAGGACATCTGTCTGTGGGGGCTTCTGACTGCCTGCAAGGCTCATCTGTGGAAGCTTCTGACCATCTGTGATTTCTGTCTGTGGGGGCTTCTGACTGTGTGGGCCGCTGGTCTGCGATGGCTTCCGACTATCCGGGATGTTTGTCTGTGGAGGCTTCTGACTGCTGCGGCTGCTGCTGCTGCGAGTCTGGGGCCTGTCTGTGACACAGAGCTCTTCACCCCTCTGGATGCCGGATGGGACACCAGGCTTGGACACAGCATGGACTGCTCACAGGGCAGAGCAGAGGATAGTGGATTTGATTAGGCACAAGCTGCACCTTCATTCTGTTCAGCTCTCCAAACAACCCTTCTGTCTATAACCCCAGGCCCAGCTGCCACTGTGGACCAGCATGAATTTGGCCTCAAGTTGCCCCAGGGGAGGTGTTAGGTTGGACATGAGGAACAATTTCTGCCCCTTTAGGCTTGTCAAGACCTGGCCTGGGTTGCCCAGGGCAGTGGTGCAGTCCCCATCCCTGGAGGGGTTCCAAAGCTGTGGAGGTGTGGTGCTGAGTGCCATGGTTTGGTGGTGCCCTGGCAGTGCTGGGTTAAGACTTGGACACAATCTTAAAGGTCTTTTCCAACCCATCCTGTGGCTGTATGAAAAGAACATTCCATGCTCTAACAGGGAAGAGAGAGAATATCTAAGCAACAGAACATGAACTAAAATCTCAGAGGAGAGGGAAAGGCTTTGTCTGTGGTGCAGCTTTTCCCTCTGGGGCTGCTGAGCCTGCAGAAGAGCAGCCTGAGAGGGGATCCTCTCAATGCTCAGCAAGACCTAAGAGGACCATAAGGGGCAAGGGGGTGGGGGTCAGTGATACTAACAGGCAACAGGCACATACTGGAATCCAGGAGGTTCCAGCTGAACAGGAGGAGAAACTTCTCTGGTTTGAGGGCACTGTGGTGTGAGAGCCCTGTCCCAAACTGCCGAGAGAGGTTGTGGAGTCTCCTTGTGTGGAGAGATTCCAAACCCCCTTGGCCATTATGATCCTGGGCAAGCTGCTGTGGGTGCCTCTGCTTTAGCAGGAGGGTTGGGCTGGATGATCTCCAGAAGTCCCTTCCAGCCCCACCATGCTGGGATTCTATGGTTCTGTGATTATCTCTTCCCAGGAGCATTTGACAAGGACCATATGATCCTTGAGGTCCCTTCCTACTTGTTCTTCTGTGACTCTATGAAACCAATCCTCAGACACACACTCAAGATTTATTTATGGGTAATGTCCAACCTAAACCTCCCCTGGTGCAACTTGAGGCCATTTCCTCTTGTCCTGTCACTTGTTCCTGGGGAGGAGAGACCAACCCACCTTTTAGTGCTCTGTGGAGTTTTACTCAACATAGCCAACAGACTCTCAGAGCAGTTCCTTTCTAACAGACATCTCCTGAGAAAACTGGGACAGGAACTGCCACCTCCTCCTGGCACACACCAAACTTACCTATGTCAGCTTCTGTGGGGACTTTATCTTTTCCCAAAGCCTCTTCTGCCTGGTCCATCGCTTCTGGTGTCTGCGGGAGCTCCTGGTCTTCTCTGGTACCTGAATCTGAGGGCTCCTGATGGTGTCCAGTGTGTGTCTGAGGATGCTTCTGACCATTTCTGATGCAGAGCTCTTCATCTCGCTCCATCCTGGAGAGGATGTCAGGCTTGGACACAGCATAGTCTGCTCATGGGACAGAGGAGCAGAGGACAGCAGGTTCATTAGGAGCTGTCAGCTTCCCAAAGTTTCCCTTCTCTCCCCATCCCCAGGGTGAGCAGCCAGTGTAGGGAGACACCAAGAAGTGACCCTTGCTCCAGTAGGGAAGGGGCTGCTGCTTTCTGGGCCCTGTGGCAGGTTCCATCCCTGAGCACAGCTGTAGCTCCAGTGCAAGGAGCATCTAAAGACCAGAACATGAACTAAACCCACTCTTTTGTCTGAAGAAGAGCAGACTGAGGGAGGGATCTCATCAATGCTAAGCACTGCTTAAAGTGTGGGTGCCAGGAGGATGGGGCCAGACTTTTGTCAGTGGCACCCAGTGACAGCACAAGGGGGAACAGGCATAAACTTGGACATAAGAAGTTCCATCTAAACACGAGGAGGAACTGCTTTAATTTAAGGGTGATGGAGCACTGGAGCAGGCTGCCCAGAAAGGTGGTGGAGTCTCCCATCTCTGGGAAGATTACAAACCTGGTTAGATGTGTTCCTGTATGACCTTCACTAGGTGACCCTGCCTAGAGGGGTTGGACTCATTGTTCTCTAGAGGTCCCTTCCAACTCCCCCAACCATTCTGCGATTCTGTGTGAAGGAGAGGGAAATATTTTTGTCTTTAACATTTTCTTCCCATTTCACTTTCAGTAGTGATCTAAAGAACAATTCTGAGTAGGGCCAGAAATCTTCCCACTCTGTGGAGATGTCAGATGGGCGTCAAGAGGAACAGGTTTGCTGTTTCCACAGAATATGGCTGAGAAAAGTGAAGCCTCAACTTCAGCAGCTGTACAGAAGCTGCGTGTTCCTGGTCATGCCCAAGAAACAGCTTTTGGTGGGGCTATCTGACAGCCCAAATGGTCTGAGAATGTTAGGTGTCCTCAGAAAGACTGAGGACGCCTGGGTTTGTTCTTCAAGGCAGTTGTAAAGGTCCCTGTCATTTTATATAGGAGTTAAACAAGAACTAGTTCAAGCTGCAACCATGAGACTTCACCCAGAAAATTCCTCAATGGTTCCCTCACCCTGGAGGCTGCTCACAGCATCTCACATGAAGACCTTCTTTGTATCAGAATTGTATGATTATTGCTACTGTTCACAGAACCACAGAATGGGTTGGCTTGGAAGGGACCTTAAAGCTCATCCAGTTCCAACCCCCTGCCTTAGGCAGGGACACCTCCCACTAGACCAGGCTGCTTAAGGCCTCATCCAGCTTGACCTTGAACACCTCCAGGGAGGGGACATCCACAACCTCTCTGGGCAACCTGTTCCAGTGTCTCACCACCCTCACTGTAAAGAACTTCCTCCTAATCTCCAGTGCAAATCTGCGCTCTTCCAGCTCAAAGCCACTGCTCCCCATCCTGTCACTACAAACCCTTGCCAAAAGTCCCTCCACAGCTTTCTTGTAGTATGTTTATCTTACAAACATTTTTTATCACTCTACAAAACAGAAAGGAAGGAAATGTGTGGGTCTGGCCCCTCAGGAGAGGCTCTACTGCTTGCAGGCTTCCCGCTCCATCAAACCAGACCATCAGTGGAGGGCAGCAGTCAGGCCTACCCACAAGAAAAGCTCCTGCAGAGGTGCAAACCCAGCTTCTTACCCAGGGAGATGAGTGTCTCATAGTTCCCCCTCATCACAGCCCTGTAGAGGTCCTTCTGCCAGTGCTCGAGTCTCGCCCACTCCTGCTCGTTGAAGTACACAGAGATGTCATCAAAGGTGAGTGGCACCTGGAATGGCAAAGGTTGGTGACTTCCAGTGCAGGTGTACAATTGCCTTGGTTGGCAGAGCTCAGGGCACAGAGCAGGGCATGTCTGGCTAGATCAGGGATGGTGAGCAGCAAGCTGTGGCAGATTGGGCTTCTCAGGCATTAGGTTCAGAGTCATGGGATCATGCTGGTTGGAAAAGACCTTTAAGCTCATTAAGTCAAATTATGAACTCAGCACTGCCAGGGCATCACCAAACCATCAGCCCTCAGCACGATGTCTCCACAGCTTTGAAACCCCTCCAGAGATGGGGACTGCACCACTGCCCTGGGCAGCCTGGGACAGGCCTTGACGGGCCTGAAAGGGCAGAAATTGTTCCTCATGTCCAACCTACACCTTCCCTAAGGCAACTTGAGGCCATTTCCTCTTGCCCTGTCACTTGCTCCTTTGGAAAAGAGACTAACTCCCACCTGGCTCTAGCCTGCTTTCGGGGAGTCACAGAGAGCCACAAGACCTCCCCTCAGCTTCCTTTCCTCCAGGCTCTGCAACCCCAAGTCCCTCAGCTGCTCCTTACCAGCCCTCTTCTCCAGATCCTTCATCAACTTTGCTGCCCTTCTCTGGACTCGCTCCAGTCCCTTGATGTCCTTCTTGTAGTGAGAGGCTCAAAACTGAACCCAGTGTTAGGTGTTACCTCAGCTAGGGCTGAGTGTTGGAACCTGCTCACTTTCTTTCCTGCCCTCACTTTGCCTCTTCTGCACACTTATCCCCATTTCACTTGAACAGTCATGGGTCAGCCTCAGTGAGGATACAGACAGCTGATTTGAGTTGCTCTCCTTGAAGCAGCAGGTCTGGAGTTGGAGACTCTCTTCCTTGCACCAAGATGCCACCCAAGGAAATTTGCCAAGATTTGAGAGCTCTTCCCCAGCTGCTTTGGTCAACAAATATTTCCCCTGGATATAACCTTTAATGAGCCCTCACCCCTTTTGGGTGAGCGATCCCTTCTGTGAGTACTCATGCATGGGAGCTTCTCCCTTTTGTTAGCTGAGTGTGGGCACATTTTGGGTCATCTGTGTAAAAAAAGAACATTCACAACACTCAGGGGTTGGTTGTGTGGTGGTGTGCTCCCACTGGACATCCAAAACAGGATTTGCTTTGTGCTGGGTCATTTTTGGTTGCAATAAACCTACATTTTGGGCAGTCACTGCTCTTTGGTGAGTGGCTGCATGCCACAAGTCCAGAACTTGACAGTGCTCAGCCATTCAGGAACACTCTGGCATCTCTTAATCCACTCTACAGAGTCATGGTGCTTCCAGGAGCCAAACTGCACACCATTTACCTTGGGGATCTCACCCCGGGAGCTGGGGGGCAGCCGCAAGATCCAGAAGTTCCTGTTCTTCAGGAGGTTCTCCACATTGTCCAGGCGTTGCTGGATGTGCCCATAGTCCTGGAGGAGGCTGCCCAGGGCAGCCAGGTTGCTGCCCAGCTCCCCAACCAGGTTCTCACAGGCCAACAGCCTCCGTTCTGCGCATTCCGTCCTGCTCCGCAGCTCCTGCAGTTGCTGAGCCTCCACCTGCCCTGCCGCTGCCTGCGGCCCCATGGCCTGCACCGACCGAGGCCTGAGAGCACCCAAGTACTGGAGGGACACAGACATGGAGGTCAGGGGCAGCAGTGAGGGTGGTTGGGGCCCGGACACCGCTTTGTGGGCACCCTGATACCCCCGGGTGACCCTGTAAGACCCCACATTCCCCAGGCACCCTGCCATAGATTGGCTGTTCCCCCCCCATCCTCCAGGACTGACACCTTAGAGGAGGACTCACTTCATCCCCTGAACTAGCACCCCAGGCAACCCTGGCGGGCCCCTTCCTGGCACCACCTTCTCAGGGACCAGAACTCCTGGGGTGCTCTGCAGACCACTGCCCCCCCGATTCAGCATCCCCTGAAGGCCCTCCTGGCCCCAAATCCCAGGGGTGGCATCCCGAGGGGAGCATCCTCCTCCCCCTGCACGCCCCCATCCCTGTGAACCACCGCCTCGGCCCTCTGACCCAGCGCCCCCGCTCCAGAGCGGCAATCCTGGGCCCCCCACAAAGGCTCCGGAGCCCCAGAGCGAGCGAGCTCAGCCCCACCTTATCCGGACCGGCACCCCCTGCGCCGCCTCTGTCCCCCTGAACTGGTGCCCAAAGGGCGCCACTCCCCGTCTGCCTCCGGGACCGGCACCCCTGGGGACCTCTCCTCACCCCCGGGACGCGGTACCCCGCGGGCTCCCCNGCCCCGCGCGCCCCGCGGCAGCGCCGCCCGCCAAGAGGTGCCGCCTACGGGGCAGGGCTTAGCGCGGGGCGCAGCGCCCCCTAGCGCCCGGGAGGAGCGGGAGGCGGGAAGGAACTTGCCACGGACAACTGTGACCGGACGGGCACTGCCCCGGCCCCGGTGCGATGCGGGACCCATAAATTGTCCCGGTTCTTCCGGTGCCACCGACCGCCGGACACCACTGTGACCACTAGCCACGCGGAGGCACCGACCCCGGACCAAACTGACTGCTCTTGATCTCCCGGTGGCACCGGCTCTAGACCCCATTGGCTGTCTGCTCTTGATCGCCCCCGATGTCACCGACCTGCCGGTCCCCCTGTGCCACCGAGTACGTCTTTACAGCCCCGTGTCAACCCCCGGCGCCAACCCCCGGTGCCCCCGCGTCCTCAGCTCCGCCGGTCGCCGTCCGGGCATGGGCACCGGGCCCGCGCCGCCGAGCCAAGCGAGTGGCACCGGGAGAGCACCGAGATGCGGGAGTACGGTATGGTCTGTGAGGGATGACAGGAGCCCAGTGCAGATCAGTAGCGCCCAATACAGTCTGTAAGGGATGTCTGGAGCCTCGGTTCCCTGTTGCTCCAAAATCAGGACTCCTGAAGCTCAGTACAGACCAGTAGTGCCCAGAATGGTCTATAATGGATCCATCTTACTGGCTTTATTTGGTAGCTTCTTAAACCATGGGGGCAGTTACCGCTGCAGGAAGTTTGGGGGTGCGTGGGGGTTGTGGTGGGGCTGATCTTGTGCCCTGCAGACCGCCCCAGCTGCCTTAGAGCTGGAAGGGAGCAGCTGAACCCCACGGCACAGCATATGAGTTCATGTCCTCATCTCTCTCCTGGCACCACTCCTTTCCACGTTGCCTGAGTGCTCACCATCTCCTGCAAGACACAGTGGGAGCTGCTGGGATGTCCCCACCATGGCTGGGATCCCTGCCCCCGTTTCTGGCTCCTGCCGCCAGATGAACAGTGACCCCCACCGGGGCTCTGCCGTTACCTGTCACGGCTGCGGGATGCTACCAGGGTATGGTCATCCTGGTTCTTCATCCTCCCTCCTGCCTGTGTCCTGCAGGATCAAACACAGCATCACTCCTGGGAGTCATATAGCAGGAGGTTGGTGTGGTGACCCCCCCCACCCCTGGCAGCTCTGAGACTGGCACCCAGCACCAGATGGCACATTGTGGTTCCTCCAGACCTTTCAGCCCGTACTGCTGGCTCCATGGGCACCCGGCTGCCCAGCTGCCCCTCGCTATCACCACCATGCCAGGGCATCGACTGCGACTCCTGCAGGGAGAGACAAGGGTGCTGGAGTGGACAGTGCCATCAGGGTGAGGACGCAGGAGCTGCTGGCACCATATTTCCTCCTGTCCCCACACACTGCTTCCCCAGCCCCCCCTTGCTGGTGCAGTGTGGCTACAGCCTGGCACTGCCTGCTCACCTCACTCAGGACGGAGAAACATCCAGAGCAGGGGCGGTGGGGCCGCCGCCGTCCCCCGATGCTCAGCCCCTGTGGAGGGAAGAGACATTACCAGCTCTGTCAGAGCCCGCTGCTGTGGTTGGCACTTATGTGGGCACTCCCAAGTCTGGTCTTGGTGGTGGGAGCACAGGCAGGGAAGTGCCAGCGGGAAGCTGAGGAAAAACTGTTTGGCAAGTCCTCTTTCCCACGGTATATGGAGACAGGATTGTCATGGTGCCTGGTAGTGGCCAGACCCTCCCCAGCTCTGTGCAGCCCAGCCTCAATCCCTGGTCATGGTTTGGGCTGTTTTGATGCACTCCCACCCTCTTTCCCCATCCCAGTCCCTTACCCAGCTTTCCATCAGTGCAGTGCCACAGCCTCTCTTCCTTCCAGCAGTATCAGGACCACCTGTCTCCACCATCGTGCCCACCCTCCTCCTCCTCCTCCTCCTCCTCACCCCCTCACCACCTCTGATGAAATGTTTGCTGGTTGTGCAAGAAGGGCCCTGGCAGAGCAGGTGGCCTCTGGGACAATCACAGAGCAGAGACCCCACCACGGCATCAGGTTTGGCTGTGTCAAAACCATCCTCAGCCCCACTGGCACAGAGAGGATGGTGGAAAAGCTGCACCTTCAAGATTTAGCTTGTCCCCATAGTGGTTGCTTGTAGTAGGATGCTACTAATGTCCCCTCTGGACAAAGTTTACTACTCGCTGTGGCAGAGTTGTGCCATGCTTAGCCATATCACATCATGTTATGCCAAGGGAGGATTTCCCTCCCTCACTCCCCATGATGCTCTCCCTCCCACCCTTCTTCTCTTAGCCACCCCCACCAAGTCTTAACCCCCACCCTGCACATGACCAACCTCTCTCCCTCGTGTCCCCTTCTTTGAGTCACCACGGTTTGCTCCAACCACAGCCACGATGGCTACAACAGCAGCAAAGCTGCAGAGCAGCCACAGCCTCATGGTGCTGTGGCACGACTGCCTGGCTCAGGCTGTCTCAGGGCTGCCACCGTCTGCTCTCCTGCCTGGACCTTGGCCCCTCAGGTCAGTGTCCAGCCCAGTGTCTGGCTGCTGGTTGCGGTCGATCAGAACGAGCTGATGCCACAGGACACACAGGGGAGACCTCGGTGGGGTCAGAGGTACAGGGAGGAGCAGACAGAGCCATTGCTTTTGGACAAGAGATGGAGCAGAGCTCCCCCTGCTACTCCAAAGGCTGGGTTGGAAGAAGTACTGGGAAAAAAAAAAAAAAACTCAGGACATGTTCCAGTCTCTCAGTGTCCTTTACGGAGTGAGTGGCCCAAAACCGAACCCAGAATTCAAGCTGTGGCCTCACCAGTGCCCAATACGTGGGGACAATCCCTGCCCTGCTCCTGCTGGACACACCACTGTTGATCCAAGCCAGGATACTGGTGGCCCCCTTGGCCACCTGGGCACACTCTGGCTCATCTCCAGCCACTGTCACCAAGGTAAGCTCCCAATGGGTATTTTGCAGGCACCCAGCCCTCAGCCCGGGTCATTCATTGGGCTGGCGTGACCCAAGCGCAGAATTCGGCCTGGCTGAACCTCATCCCCTCGGCCTGGCCAGAGCTGCGTGGTCGCCGCTCGGTTCGGGCTGACTCTTGAGAGGGTTCTGGCAGAGACACTCGGGGCGGTGGTCCCCACCGCAGCCCCTGCCGGGCCTGGCGCGCTCCCGCCTGGACACTGAGAAGGTTCCGGACCCAGCCTGCTCCATCCCAGCGTCTGCGCAGCGCAGGGGCCAGCTCGGACTGGGGGCCACCAGGGGCGCAGCAGTGACCCGGCCCCGCCGGAAGAAGGAGGCTGCGTCCCGGGTCTCCACGGCAACCGCGGCGGAACAGGCGCCTTCCCGCCTGTAAACATCCGGTGCGCGCTTCCGGTAGAGGCACGTGTGCCCCTGACAGGAAGCCGCACTGCTGCCCCAGAGCCCCCTGCGCGACAACACGTGATGCACGCCAGCCACGCCGTTGGCTGCTCTCATCGGCGGCGCCATTCTGGGGCGCTCCTCGGCGGCTGCGCCCACAGCTGGCCGTGATTGGTATAAAGCTCCACGTGACTTCGGGAGCACTTTGCCATTGGGCGGTGCCGCAGCCGCTTCCAGGTCAGCCCCAGTCATGGCGTAAGGAAGTGAACCGCCCCCCGGCTCGGTGAGGGGGAGGTCCTGGTGGCTGCTAGGCCTGCACCGACGCCAGGGGCTGGGAGCTTGGGCCACAGAGGCCCCTGCCCTCAGGGGTAATCCCTGTCCTGTTCTGGGCCGCACTCACCTGTCCACACACTCCTGTGCAATGCCCAGGAGGCGTTTGCAGCCTGCGGGGTCATGCTCCTGGTTTTCTTGACAGCCTCTGAGCAACCTCCAACGTTTCACAGGCACTGAACAAGGCAAGAGCTCTGCCTGGGTGGGTCAGCCAGGGAAAGATGGCATCTGGGACTCTCTTTCTGCACTTCTGCCAGATCACGAGTGGCAGAGTCTCAAGGAACAAGCAACAGGACAAGTGGAAATGCTTTCAAGTTGCACCAGGGAAGGTTAATTTGAACATGAGGAACAATTTCTTTCCCTCAGGGGTTGTCAAGGCCTGGCCCAGGTTGCCCAGGGCAGTAGTGGAGCCCCCATCCCTGGAGGAGCTTGAAAATTTGGAGATGTGGTGCAGAGGACCATGGTTTAGTGGTGACCTGGCAGTTCTGGGTTCTTGGATTGCCTCCACAGGTGCACAGGAGCAGATCTGCTGAACAGTGCCTTTTTTTCAATAGTTTTAGAAAGAGAACAGTGGTGGGTTCTGCGCAGTCCCATCCCCAGCTGTCAAACAGCAGCTCCTGTTTTTGTGATGGACAAAGCAGAGACTGTGACAATGTGAATATTAAAGCAGTTTAATGAGGAGAGGAAGTCCCTTACAAATCAGCATTCCATGGTTCCAATCTACCTCCATGAGAGTTTTACAGAGTTTCAGCTCTTGAAACACCTGCTTTTGTGACAGGGATTGTCCTGACCGTTCACCTGGATGGACAAACACATTGCTGCCACTCAGTTATCTATCTACAGCTTGATGACCCTGATGTCCTTGGGCTGCAGGCAGCCATTGCACCCAAAGTTCTGGCACTCAGAGCCAAACACGTGGTTGATCTTCTGCAGCACCATTTTATAGGCACCTTGTGCTGACACGGAATTGGAGGTGACAAATCCATGTCCTTCCATGTCTTCCTTGAGGATTGGCTGTACCTTCTGCACTTTGTTGTGAGCACATCCACAGCATTGTTGGAGGACGGAGGTTCAGAAGCCACCACCGGAGTACAAAGAGCTTCTGATTTCACTGCCTGGGACTCACTCTGGTGCTGAGACTGAAGGGATGCAGCCTCCAGCTGTTCAGGAGGACAATACATCCTAAATGGTGCCTCTAGAGGGTTGTTTTTGGCTTCAGCAGAAGGGATGATGAGCCGGAAACAGCTGGTGGCAGTGGAACCCTTACGTAAGGGACACTTTGCGCTGGTGCAAGGTCGGCAGAGCCACGGAACGCACCTGGCTTTCCTGATGATCTGCTGGACTTGACAGCATCTCTTTGCCAGCCTGTCAAGCTTGGCCTGAGCCTTGCTGGGACTAGGAACAATTTTATCAACCCTGCCGGGATAACAAATTCGTGTCCCATTACAGTATCCACGGTCCCCAGGTCTGCAGACATCGCTCAGCTCGTTCCTGCAGTAGCTATGCTCTTGCAGTGTGCGAGGCAAGAGCTTCATCTTGCTCGCCAGAGAGTAACAGTGATCTTCAAAAATGGACTCCATCTCCTCAAGAGACAGTTCCCTGTTTCCCTGGAAAAATGTCACTTTTCCCATAGTGCCCTGAGTGTTCTGACAATGCTCTGTGGAGCTGCCAGATAAATGGTCCTGAGGGTCTGCCCCTTTGTTCTGCTGTTCCACCTCTGGATGAAGTGGGAATGTTCTGCTTTGGGTTATGTCTGACGTGATCTCTGCTGCTGCTTCATTCCCAAGCAACAAGGGCTTTGATGCCTGGTTTGGGCTCTCCACTGGTCCCACTCTTGTTCCAGCCACCTTTTCTGTCAATTTTCCCCCACCTTCAAGACACTTAAACTTCCTCAGTAGCCGGCTCAAGTGGAGACGCCATGGCACGCACTGCCCTCCTGTCAAGAGAGTGGGAAGAGTTTGCCTTCCTCCTAGCCAGGACATTGGGATGGGACAGGGAAAGAGAAGCCACACTGAAGGAATGGGGCAGATGCTCAAAACCAGTAAAACCCATTCTCCTATTGCAGGAGTCATCTGAGTTCCACACTGTTGGGCAGGAGAGCCAGGCTCTACCTCTGCAGGGGTAGAACAAGTCCTGGCAGTAATGACTAAGAGCAGCTGGGGACAGGGCTGGAGCACACCCCAGGCTCTTTGCTCCAGAGACTGGTGGTGAGAAAGAGGAAAACCAGGACTTACCTTGGCAGGGGGTCTGAGCCACCTCTTCTGGTGTACAGCGCCTGCCAGTACCAGGCCACCAACCTGAGGGAGGCTCCTCCAGGCAGCTCAAGACACTATCATGTCCTGCAGAGAAACCAAAAGGACATCAGCCTTTCTGTCTGCGGAAGCTCTTCTGCACCACAGCCATGGGGCTGGAGGAGAAGCAGCCAAGTACACCACTGCTCGTGCAAGGAGGAGTTTTTAACAGCCTTTGGAAGGTGCCACTACTTCCTGCTATTGAGGTAATTGGTCTTACATGGGTTGGATTGGTCCTTCTCACCTGGAGAGGGGCTGTCAGGTCTGTCCCACTTCATGGGGCTCTGGGGTGTGAAGACCCATGGCTCTTCCCTGTGCTCCAGCCGGTATAAAATGTCAGGTTTGTGACTGGTGTGACCTGAAGGATGGAACACAACTTGTTATTCTGATACAAAATGTAGGAAGAAAATGTAAATGTAAGAAAATAACAATCTTCTTTGTGACATCCATTCTGCTCCTCACCAGGACCAGAAGAGCCTAAGCAGTTTGCAGTGAGGTGGGAGTTGGTGTCTTTATGAAGGAAGTAACAACAGGACAAGAGGAAATAGCCTGAAGTTGCCACAAAGGAGGTTTAGTTTGAACATAAGGAAATATTTCTTCCCCTCAAGTGTTGTCAAGATGGGGTCTAGGCTGCTCAGGGCAGTAGACCCATCGCTGGAGGAGCTTCAAAGCCATGGAGACATGGTGCCGAGGAACATGGTTTAGTGGTGACCTGACACTGCTGGGTTAATGGTTGGACTCCACCATCCCAAAAGTCTCTTATAACCCAAACAAGGCTCCAGTTCTATAATTCAAATCCTCCATTTTCCCAGCACTAACATCTCCTAGGACTGGGAGCTGTTATCCCAACCCTGCAGCCATAGTTCACACCAGGCTGATGGGCCTCTCACACCACTGCATAGTTCTGATGAAGTCAAACATGGTGGAATCCCACCCTCAGCCACAGCCACATCCCCCCACATGACACCCGGGACCAGGAGTCAATCCTGTCTTTACCCAGGGATGTCAACAGCTCATAGACGTCCAGCATGACACTGCGGTAGAGCTCCTGCTGCTCCTCTGTGATGGCCTCCCACTCGGCACGGCTCAGGTAGACAGCCACATCCTCGAAGGTCACTGGTACCTGCCACACAGCAGTTGCAGCCTCTGTCATCTGCAGGGAGAGCCTCAGCTGTAGGGTAGAAGGGACTTGGATGGGATTTATTATCCAGGTTCTACATCCAGCCCTGGGGTTGAGAGCTCCCACAGGGTGAGATTTAGAGCATCAACAGCAGTGCTGGAGGCCAAGCACCTTCAGGGGGAGCAATTCTGAATGTTCAGAGTGACATCAGAGTGAGATACTGCCTGTAGCTGTGGGCTGTTCTTGGGATAGCCCTTGGTGACCCTGTATGGCTCCATCCCACCAAGGCCCTATGGGAGGGGCTGCCATCGGGAAGGGAATAGGTGGCTCAGGCTCTGCTCTGCCATGGGGTTGGAGTCAAGAGAAGGATGACAGTGACAGGTGGAGGAGAACAATGTCAGAGTGGGGGTCAGTGCCACAGGAGAGTGGGAATCAGTGCAGAAGGCTGTGGGAGGAAATAGGGAGACTGAAGAGGCACAGTGTGATGGGGTAGGGGACAACCATGTTGGGGGGCTGCTGAGAGCAATGCGGTGGTGGGATTATGTGAGACAATGTCATGGAGAATCAGAAACAGGAGGAGGAAGTCACAGAGAGCCACAATGGCAGTTACTGATGGCAGGGGCAGTCCATCCAGAGTCAGATACTGAGGGACCTGGTGGTGAGGGGGGCTGAGGAGGGCCTGGCTCCTACCTGTGCCTGCCCTGCCATGGCAGTGGGGAGGTGCTGGTCCCAGGATCATCACTCGACACCACAGGCTCTTTTTCCCTTGCCAGGTGTCATTGCACTCCTCAGGGGCTCCGCCCAAGTCCGAGCCGCCACAGTCAGCCTCACAGTGTCGCTTCCACGGTGCCCCGGACCCTACCCGACGAACCGGAAGCAAACCACGTGACCCTCCGTACGCGAAGGGGCCGCACGGTTCCCGCGCAAGCCTCGCTTCCGCCCCCACAAGGCCACTTCCGGATATAGCCCCGCCCACTCCGGAAGTATGGACGACACGAGCCCCACCGCTACCGGCGCCGCCATTTTGGGCACCGCCCACAGTCACGTGATTACCAGCGGCGCCGCCATTGCCCTGCGCATGGCCTGGCTGTGGGGATCCTCTGGGCCCTGCTTCTGGAGGACATGGCTGCGGCAGGGGCAGTTGAGCGGTCCTGGTGCCAGTTGCTTATTTGTGAGGCATCTCCTGTGGCATGCGCGTGGCGCTGGGCCACGTGCAGTATCTGCTGCAGGAGTGGGCCCTGATCAGGCTGCACTGATGGGCGAGCCCAGTGGGATGCAGCTCATACCAACAGCTGGGCCTTGCCCTCCAGTCTCACCGACTAGGGGCAGAGTTGCTGGCAACTCCCGAGTGGAAAAGGGTCTGGGGGTGTTGGATGACAGCAGCTGGAGATAAGCCAGGGTGTGTCCAGGTGGCCAAAAAGGCCACCAGCATCCTGGCCTGGATCACCACAAATGTGGCAGGACCAGGACAGGGATTGTCTCCCTGGATTGGGCACTGGTAAGACCACACCTCAAATCCTGGGGCCAGTTTTGGGCCCCTCACTCCAAGAAGGACACTGAGGGGTGCAAGTGTGTCCAGACAAGAGCAGCGTGTGTGAAGCTCAGGGTCAGCTGGCAAAGTAATGAAGAACATCAGAGGGGGAGAAAGTCAGGGAGATTCTTCCTGAAGACCCTAAAATTCATCAGAGGCTGGGATATGGAAGAGACACTTGCATATAGTGGCAGGAGCTCCAGAGACAGGTTAACCAGCTCCCAGAAATGAGTATGTGCAGAGCGCTGCTCTCTGCAGGGTGCTGGTTCGGGTGCTCATGTAGGCAGTGATCCCCTGCTTGCCTGGCTGTAAGAACGTTTGCTCCCCCAAAGTAAAACCAGTGCCGGGAGCTCCCTTGTCATGTTCGATGAGAGCTGCCAACTCAAACTGTTCCGCCACTCTCCGACAATCTCCACGTCAGAGCTCTTTTCCCCCTCCCGCCGCTTCCGGCATCCGCCGTTCTGCAGCGCCCGCGCAGCTCTGCGCTGGGCTCGGCCGGAAGTGTTGCAGGGCGCCGACATGCGCCGTAGCCGGCGCTGGCTCACATGTCCGGCGGCGAGCTCTGTTTTTCTGCCCGTCCCCGAAACGCCGAGTAGAACTTTAGTTCCGGGCGGAATTTTACCCCCCCCACAGTGTGCCTCGCTCCGTCGCGCCCGGTTTCCCAGGTCGTGGTGGCTGGGTACACCGGGGACACCTTCTGGGCGCTCCCGAAGCGCCGTAGGCTCCCCCCCGGGGTTTTGCGTGCGGAACAGGCACTGCAGCAGCGCTGGGCAGGCAAATCAGCAGAGTCACCAGGGAATGGTTGGAAGGGACCTTTTAAAGCTCATCCGGTCCAATCTCCTGCAGTCAACAGAGATATCTGCAATTAGATAGGTTGCTCAGAGCCCCAAATAACCTGACCTGCAACGGCTCTGGGGATCTCACCCCTCTGGGCAACCTGGGACACAGTCTCACCACCCTCAACATCAAAAAGTTCTCCCATGTCTTCAGTCTAAACCTCTGTGTTTTATTTCGAAACTACCACCCTTGTCCTGTCACAACAGACACTGCTTAGAAGTCTGCCCCCAGCTTTCTATCAGTCCCTTCAAACACTGAAGGGCCACCAGAAGGTCTCCCCTGGAGCCTTCTCTTTTCCAGGTTAAGCAAGCTAAACTGCCTCGGCCTGGTCTCACAGCAGAGGTGCTCCAGTCCTTGGATCATCTTTGTGGCCTTCTCTGGCCCCACTCTATCCGCTGGGGTCGCGTCTACATTCCTATGGGGCAGTGCCAGTTGCCATGGGGGGCAGCTCCACATTCCTGCCCTCATGGTCAAGAGGCACCTGCCCTGTCCTGTCCCGCCCTCCTCCCCAGCGCTCCGTCGCCCTCTTGGCTTCTGCTTCGCGTGAGTTGTGAGGACTCATCCCGACGGTGACCAACACCTGTAGCTGATGCTCTCCGTGATTCCTGGTGCCTGGCTGGTGCTCATGTTCGGTATGTTTTAATGCTTCCCTTCATTCCCTGTGCCAGCGCTTGATGCTCCCTGCGATTCCCGATGCCGTGCGGCTGATGCTGCCCCGTTCCTGCCCGTATGTGGCCGATACACCCTGTACCCGGCGCCAGGCCCGCCCTGCGCTGCCATCCCGCTTCCCGCTGCCATCCCTCCCCGCGGCTGCGTTCCCGCTCCTCCCGCCGCGATCCCTTCCCGCGGCTGCGTTCCTGCTTCTCCCGCCGCGATCCCTCCCGGCGGCTTCCATCCCGCCCCCCACCGTGTAGTTGAAGGCCTTCCGCCGGCGCCAAAGCGGATCTGCGCATTGGAGCCTTCCTGCCTCGGCGCCCGCCGCCAGGCTCGGCGGACATGCAGCGAGTAAGAGCGAGTGGGCACCTTGGAGGGGGGCGAGGCGGAGCGAAGCCGCGGGAGGGCCCGGGGGTTGATGAGCTGGTGCGAGGGTGCAGTCATACTGAGCGTGGAAGGTCCCAGGCGCCACCCCACCCGTCCCCGGGTACAGCCCAGATCCTCGGATCACGGTGAGGTGTGCCGGGGTCCGGTATCCCAGGGACACCCTGGGTGTCACTGCAGCCCCCGGGAGAAGCGGTGTCCTACCTCCCTCGGGGTCCCCAGGTCCCCCCCCCCAGCCCCTGCTCTGCTTTCAGGCAGCGGTGATGTTCGAGGACGTGGCCATTTATTTCTCCCCCGAGGAGTGGGTGGAACTGGCGGCTTGGCAGAGGGAGCTCTACCAGGAAGTGATGATGGACAACTATGACCTGGTCGCTAGCCTGGGTAAGGATGTGACCCTGGAGAGCCCAGCGTCGAGCTGGCATCCCCGTTGGGTTGGGAGTGTGGCCAGAGGCTGGGTCAGGAGTTCAGAGGTTCTGCCGGGGATCTGGAGGGTCAGCCTGGGGTGCAAAGGTTGGGCCAGGGGGTCTAGAAGCTCATTTGGAGGCTCAGCTGGGGGTCCAAAGGCTCGTCCGGAGGTCCACAACCCAAGCCCAACTTGCTGTCTCTCTATGCAGAGCAGGGCTACGGGGTGCTCACTGCCCTCCCCAGCCTTTCCAAGGCCATCTCCGGTGCATGAAGAATAACAGCTCCAGGTACCCCACCCCCCAAACCTGCTGCTCACCACCCTGGTGTGCCGCTGTTCTCTGCTACCTCTGCAGGTGGCACCAACAGCTCCCTAGGGTCCTGGACATGGCAGATTGTTGACCCTGGCATCCCCCTGGGCACACTGATGGTGGGGTGGCTTGGGGATGCTGAGGTGTCTTTCTCTTGCACAAGCCCCCAGTTTAAGCTCATCCACGAAACAGAGCTTGGGGAGGAGACTCACAGTGGGGTCGGTACCCTGGCAAAGGGGACAGTGATGGTCCTGATGTCTCTGGCACCTCTGAGTGACCACAGGGACACTGGGCTGGGAAACTGATGCTGCTTTAATAAATTAGAAATAGAAGCACCTAAGCCTGGCATGAAGTGGCTGGGGTCCCATTTGCCATTCTCACTGGGG